>CAUEEP010000856.1:0-231967 GCA_958450365.1 Mesorhabditis belari
GTCAATTTAAAGCAAGTTTCTTCCTTAGTGAATCATCGCTCCAGGTTGTTAAGATCTTCAAATTCTAAATTTTCTGGATTTTCTCGTAAACAATCCATTCTTTTAAATAAAATATCTGAATTGTTTATTTGATTTCGAGAGAAAGATTTAATGATGTTGGACAACTGATATTCTCAAATGTTGATTTCTTTGAACTCAAATGAAGAAAGTGTGAATTATTTTTTCTGATGGATCATTGGATTAAATTTGTGACTGAAGAGAAGAGGAAAAATGGAGTTGTAGAGTCGATTGAGAAGCAAAGTACCCGTTTTTCTTTTCAAGAATATTCCTTATCTGTGCAGCTTTTTGAACAACTCAGCCCCGGAGAGGAGTAAAAATTAATTGGTGCGAAATGGAAAACTACATACGGTTTTCTCTTATGGATCCTGATCCTCAAAATTGGGACTTTTTTAGAACTTTTAAGAGTAGATAAAGTAGATTTGGGTCCAGATATAAGTATTTTAGTTTGACAGTAGGAGTGGAAACATGATTTTTGAGAAAATTAAGAAATTTTCGAAGAAAAGATTTGTATGGGGACCACATAGATTTTCTTAGAAAGATTCGCTATGGGGTTCCGGGTAAAAAAATTTTACTTTGAAACACATACACACACACACGTTTTTGTACGTTATGCTAATGGCGGCTATGCGTTTTGAATAGTTTTAAATAATTTTTAGCTTTTTTTATTTATGTGGTATCGACTTTTTTGGTCAGTCAATCTTGAGGATTAAAAATGAAGAGCATGCTCTTCTCTGAAAAAATACAGTATGTTTAAACAATTAGCTCATTGACAGAAAAATGCTTTGAAAAAAATGCTAACGTAGCTGAAAACTGTTGTTGTTCGAGGAACTTCCCTGAACAATCTTGCGCATCATGTCATTTGGACAGACTTGGTCTCTTCCCTTTGGTAGAAAACTTATCGAAATTGACTTTCCAACGGTTAAAATCTATTTTGAAAGAAAAGCAAAACTAATTTTCTCCGGGAGGGAATCGAAGCCTGACCTGTGTCTTTCCCTCTCTCTTGAGAGACGCTCTCTACCCTCGGCCTTTTGCTCAGGGAAGCTGGGCAACAGCTGACTAGGTTTGCAATTTTGCATTTAGAAAGAACCGGCTTTATGAGATTTTCTGATTTTTTTGGGGGCGGCTGAGGTGAAAAATTTCCTATCGAACAAAAAAAACTGCATTTCGAGGAATTCGATCTAGACGTTGAGAAAAGGGTGCCTGTGACAGATGAACAGATGTCTCTTTTTGCTTTATATATAGTAGATTCTAAAATAACCTATGACATTAAAAAGCAAAGCATTGTTCAATTTTATTAAGTCTTTTAAGCGCCACTTGTTGAAATAGGAACAATAATTAGTTGATTCGTTTGCTTGAAGCAATGATTTCCAAAATATTTTAATATCGGTGTTTTCTGAATGAGTATAGTTGTGAATCGTCGATACGGTTCAGTCAAAATAATCAATGAAATCGATCCCAAAATTCCGTGAGAACAAAGGAGACCGAAGAAAAAATTATTCACAGCTAAATGGGCTACATTTTCTGGGCACAGATGTTATAATGAAAGCCGAAAATGACAGAAAACGGTTCCGAAATGACCTACACTGATAGATTTTATCGGCTTGTATGAAAATAATAATAGCATAGTAGATCCAGGGAAAACCAAGAGATGCTGTTGGGATAACATGCTGAATTGGGAAGTTTAAAGCTTAAAATTGAACCGAATCTCAACTTATTCTATTTGCTCTGAACTGAACTGATTCGAAAAGCAGACAGAGATCGAAACCAGATTCAAAACAAAGATTTGCACACAAATCGTGATGAATAGAAAATATTAAGTTGGCAACTTGAGTTGATAACGCTTTTCCTTAGGACCTTTTAGAAGCAATTAATGCGCTGTTTGAATTATAATTTGCGTGATTGGAAAAAAACAAATAATTCTTTATAAAATGATCTTTAGAAGATTTGGATAAACTTTTTGTCTTCGGTTTTCTTCCAAGACAGGAAGATGGAGAGTTAGAATAGCGGCAATTTAGACCAATTGTTAGCCAACTTCGAGTTACCAACCTAATCTTATAAGGGGCTTAGGGCAAATAGAAAATCAAAATATACTCTCTCAGATAGGAGATAGCCGAAACTTCATCAAGGGTATCTGAGCTCTTGTTGACTGTTCGTTGCTAATTTTTCACTCTTCTTGCTACTTACCTGTATGCACAAAGCGATGAGAAAGTTTTTTTTGCAATTTTCTCGTTCTCTCGCTCATATGTGGGCAATGATTTGTGATTGTATAATTGCATCCACCAATACATATCAAGTCTAAATTTTCGTTTTCCTAAATAAATCTTTTATCTCACTTGTCCTATCGCATAAGTACCATAAATCAGTATGCCGGCACAGAATATATAAATAGGTGAGAATTGGATGTATGGTGGGTAAAGTGCTGTAATACGAGCCACATAAATATCCGAGATGTTTGAGAGAGAAAACGATGGATGGTTCTAAAATATTTGCGAAGATTTTTAGACTCTTTTACAGTGCTATGTTATAGTGTTATAAGAAGGAAAACAAAATGTTTGTGTAACAAGACTACAAGATGTTTGACCGGAGGCAGATCCTGGCCCTCTCGCATTCGTTGCGTGCGCGCTAACCATTCGCCCATTGCACGCGACGCCGACGAACTGACATTTCGCAATTATATATAGGTGAGATGGTGTTATGCAAGGATGAGCCAAACTCAAATTTACCAGGCCAGGCTCGGGCAATGTCGATTCCCTGAATCCAAGGGCTGGCTAGGAAACCAGATTCTTTATTCATAATCTTTCAAAATGACATAAAACTTTTCAAATTTTCTGTCAAAAATAGCACATTTATTTAGCTAATGTTAATTTAACATCATTAAATAAACCAAGATCTAATTAAGTCACAAAATTACCGATTTTGCTCAAACCAAGCCAGGTCCGGCTTCTTGATCCAGTCTAAAAAACCTGGGTCAGCGTGAAGCCAGACCTGACCTAGCTGACCTTGGCTGTTCTGAATTGGCTTACAAATCCTAGGGCCAGGTTGGAACATTCCTGGTGGGTTAATAAACTCATCCCAACCTGCATAAGCTCTTGAAAGCTTTCAGTTGTTGTGCCTTGTTCAAATGGAAGTAATTCAATACTTCCAGCTAACCATAAAGGAAAGATAACAAATAATGGACTCATGTATAGCATTTTGCCTAATCGTTTAAATCTAAAAAGTGAAAGTTTCAAATAGTTTTGACTGTTTTACTTGAACGAACTGTCAGGTTCTAAAGGCTCTGTAGCTTCAAGAAGATATTTGTGAGAGCAGAAAGTGTGGAAACAACAAAGAAGCGCCGATTGCCTGAAAGGGCTAATGTACCAGGTTTGTGTAGACATAAACATTCTACCAGAAACATTCACAGGTTTTATAAATCAGATCTTTACCCCACCAGTGCCTGTTTTGCTCCAAGCCCGAACACCGATTCCCAGACACCAAAAATTCGACCAGCAATTGCCGGGAAATTCAACTCAGGCTTGATTAATAACAATATGAGATCCAATGTCATTGCAAATAGCTGCATTCAGTTTGCATAAAACTGGATAAAATCTTCAAACCTGTGAAACCATCAAAGGTATTTGATATTCTTTCATCTCAACCGGTGTCTTCTTGACAATACAATATAAAGTATAGAAATTTATTGGCATTGAAAGAAAAGATAGAATAAATTCATATAAAATATAATAAGTTGGTTCATTAAACATTTTTGTTGGGTAAAAGTGGACCCAAATTCTTTCAAATATGCATATAGTTTTTATAATTTAAAGGGAAATCCATTTTTTCACCTGTTTGTTTTTGCAAGTCAATTTTGATTGTCACCTGTAATTTTTGAAAAGGGAAAACCGAATCGATCAGTTCGATACTTACTTTAACCCAAAAGCTTGTTAATTGTGCGATACTGAACCTCCCTATTTAGGTTTTTCTCTGTTCAAACGAAAACAAAACTATAGCAAAACGCAAGAGCTGAACTATTCATAGCTATTCATATTTATAGTTAGCCCAAACTAAGCCAAGCCATCAAACAAGGTTTCCAGGTCAATAGTAAGCTTAACAGGTCAAGCTCAACTTAAGGCTATTTGACTTTCAGTTGGACTGCAGCAGACCTAATAATGGGATATAATGTTTCTCTAATTTTAACGCAAAAAATGAACCCACGAGTAAACTGCTCTTATATTTCTGAAATTAAATGTTTTCTTGAATAAAATGATTCATTGTATGGAAAAACTGAAGATATGTGAAAATGGAGAAATTCGTGTTCTGTAAAAAATAAATTTAAGATTTTTGTGTTGAAATTATGACAAACACAATTCAAATTAAAGAATTGCTCCCAAACCTTTTCTTTAATCATCCATAACTTCATAGACAAAATACAAGGAGAATAGAGCAAAACAGCTTTTTCATTTCATTTCAGGTTTATGCTTCTGTTAAATCGAACTCTCATCTTCTTTCCCTTTGTAGGTGCGGGGTAAACGATTTAAATTTTTGTCTCCTGCATTCAGGTATGTGCTCACGAGTTCACTATTTATATAAATAGATGAAATTAGAGTTGAAAGACTTCAAAGCCATCGATTATGAGCTGAATTTAACATCAATTACACAGTTTTTCTATAAGCCACATGTTTAAATGTGGTTACTTTTTCAATTTTAAATCGATTCAGGCCCTTCCAGGTCGTCAAAACAGTCATTCTTGTCCTTCGGGCCGTCTAAACAGTGAATCAGGCCGCTCTGGCCTTCAAAAGCTTCGATTCCAGCCCTTCAAGTCGTCGAAACAGTCATTCTTGTCCTTCGGGCCGTCTAAACAGTGATTCAGGCCGCTCGGGCCTTCAAAAACTTCGATTCTGCCCGTCAAAACAGTCGTTTCTGCCCGTTGGGCCGTCAAAACTTTGGCTTTGGTACTTCGGCATCGTCGCTCTATTCTTTCTTCCCATTTCCCCTAATTTAAAGCTAAATAACCAATTGATCCAGAATGGGTGTGATGGCCGTCAGTCTATTCATCACGATTCTCCTCCTTTTCCATCAAATTTCTTCGTCGATTCAACAAAGCGATCAATTGGATCAATTCACGTATTCTTTTCCCTTCAAATAGCCAAATTTTCAACCCTTCAGATCTCCGAATGATCGAGCTGAAATTCCGTCTCGTCATGGATGGTTGTATCTTGAAGGAACCGCTTACAGTTCATGATTTGGTGGAGGTTGTTTCTGTCTCATTTCTTTTCGTCTCGTGATCGTCGTACTTTGAAGTAAGTCAGAAAGAGATTATGGAGGTTTGTGGTTTGAAGAAATAAATGGATTTCCATCTTGTTACTGGCTTGAGTTAAGTTTTTGGCGTAAATGAACTTATGCAGTGGTGTACTATAAAAATTAGCAATGCCTATACTTTTGCTAAATTATAAAATTTAATTAAGGGATATTCATTTTGGTCTCAAAAGGCGGGAAGTGGCTGAATGTAGCGAGAATGGCCTTCCAATGAAGGTTAATATAAACTTTGTATAAACAATAAAGGTAAAAGGTAAAACAGTAGATAGTAAAACTTTAGGTAAAGCACATCCATTACTGGCCTGGCGATAATATTTCTTTCACGTGCAATGTTTGTCAACCGTTAGTTTCGTTTGTATAGGATCTAAATAAATGTTCTGTTCGAATTTTAGAGATTTTCATTCAAATAGGAAGATCAAAATGTGGGGTTGGGCCGCATATATATACGACTTTTTCGATCATTACCAGAAGAATAAGGTATAATTCTTTTCGATTTTCTGCTATTGTTGCCACATTTAGAAGTTGCAACTCGCGGATGTTGGCGTGCAATTTTACAACTCAACTCCGAGATCAATACAAGGCCAAACGAATTCTATGGATCAGAGAATTGTGATCCGTCTTACATGCCCGGAAATCGGTGCGTTTCTTGTTTTGTTAAAACATAAGTTGTTCATTGCCTTGTTTGTTTAAAAAAATTTGTTTTTTAGAGATCAGGCCACAGGGAACGGATCTTTGCCCCATATCCGACGACAAACGTTTGAACAAATTGGCAATACGTTACACATTCATAATGTACTTTATGTGTAGTTTAGCTGTAAGTTTATCTTGATTTTTAGTCTGAAGCAAGGGCGGCTGGTGTGTATTTTTGCTATGATGATACTGCGTTGCATTTGGTATACTTTCACAGCGGCAATTAAACTTTTACCCATGTTTAGGTCCGTTATTTCTATATTCTTCACGCAATGACGCCGATCAATCGAGTCAATTGGATGGATGATGTCAATTTGAAGAATCGTGTTCCACTGAGTCCGGATATGGGTCAATTTTAACAATTCTTTCTAAACTTACACATTTTAGGCAAAATGGTCAGTGAATCGCCTGACAAAAAGGCTTCATTACCGCCTCCATTTCAACGTAGCAATGATTGCGGGAAACCGATTTATGTAAGTGATTAAGGATATTTAAGTAAATTTTATGGCATTAAGTGCCCGATTTTCCATTCAGCCACACTGAATATTACCGCACCCTAGTAAAATCTAGATGTACCCGGATACTCAATGGAAATTCCACTGGCATCCCATCATCTATAAACGCGAAAATGAGCCTATCTTTGATAGCGGTGATCTTGAGTGCGAACAATATTTGGTAATCCATTCCTTTGTAAGTGCATTCAAGGTAATTTTAGAAACTTCACCCCCACACCGACGACTTAGTGATACGAAAAGTGCCGGAGACGCCGATACATCTGCATGTTCTCAAACGATCGTTCAACGATGCTAGTTTTTTCAAATTTTAATGAAGATAGCTAATTAAATGCCTTAAATTTCACAGTTTTAGAATTAATATTTACGTTTTAGAAAAGATTTTACACGTATGTGGCGTTGGCTTTTCGATGGGAGCCATGGAGTAGATGCGATTCGGGAAGAACACATCAACACCGAGAGGGTGGGGGTGTTTCGATGAATTTTAAAAGTTTAAAATCATTTAGGACACTGTGTTTTGCAGCTCGTCGATGGTAAAGAGAAAACGAACTCGCAAAATACTCTTCTTGAAGTATCGAGGTACCTTTTACTGAGTTTTAAGCTGACTTAAGAAAAGTGGTTTAGGTGGATGTCCCGATTGGATAGCATTTTCGGGCTTTCTGGAGGAAAAGAGACGGCATTTGTGAGATTGCAAAGGTAAGAGTTGTTTGCGAAAATTCATACTTAAAATGGGTAAACGGAGTTTTAGTTCAACTGTGATGACGATGATCATGGATCAACCAGTGAAGACCGATTGGGGGCCGAGAGAACGATCGGGGAGTGTTCGTAAGATTGACAATTTTTATGAACAAGTTTGTTTTACCTACTTGAATAGCCTGTTCATCAGTTCGACTCAAGCTTTTGTCTCAATTTCTGTTTAGGTAATCTTTCCCTCATTGGACATCCCCGGAGAACAATTCGACCGAAAGAAATTCACATTGAAAAACGAGTGGAGGGCTTGTTTTAAGTGAGAATTCTGAGATTATTTTAACTTTAATTCACAAGATTTCTTTTGGAATTGAGCTTGCGATAAAATAAGAGATGATGGAGCTGTTAAAAAAATCTCTTTTAGATACAAACACTCGGGAGAAAATGAGGGAAATGGAGTGAGCTTAACGAGTGAATGAGGCGGACAGTGCAAATAAGGCAACTCCATCAACGGTCGATCGTAGATATAACCGTGAATACAGCGCAAGATTACTTGATGCCCAACGACCAGTACATCGGTTTGAAAAGTCACATTTGTACCCTTTTTAAAATACCTGTCTTTCCAACTCTATGATCACCGGCTCCAATCTGGAGACCACGTCTTCGTAACTTTTACCTTATGGGTACCGAGAGTGGTACTTGTCACGGGCTCTATCTTCGGACTGTCTTGGATATCTGAATGGAGTAGTTGGCTAGGCGCTATCATTCACCGCTTTTCACTTACCGTTCTGCTATATGTATCTGCATAGGTGAGTCTCTTGCAAATCCTGGCATCGATCTCATCCAAAGCTTTCCAGTACTCAGCGTATGCCCCTGCTGAGGCAACCTTGCGAGCTGTTTGCGCTGCTCGAATCTGTAAATTAAAAGTCACCTTCACTTTTGATTCTAAATGCAGAATTTCCAAAGTCCCACACGCAAAAAGGGCCTCCCTTGCACTCAGTCGTGCTCTTTCCAACGGAGTAGTCCTCATAGTAGCCCGCGCAAAAGCCTGCGCTTCACATTTGTCCGATTCGTTATTTTCCGTTTCCTGAAAAAGCCGGTGTTTTTGTTTTTTTTGTTGCTTGAAACTGTCACTATCGAAGGCTCTTCATCCTTTCTTGAGAGAATAAGCGTTTCTTTTTCCAAAAAAGAATTCCTGATGCGATTGAGTCGTTAACTCATTGTTTGCCGACGGAAATTCCTTAATCGAAATCAACCGATGACTAAACGAATCGTGCTTTCCCCTCCTTTCCCTTTATTGCCCAACAAATTTCTTGTTTAACTTTGTCTTCTCTCCTCAATCTGTGACGAATTAGAGTTTGAATGACAACAACCAGCTGAAACTGTGACTGATAAACATTTTTTGTGTTTCGAAGTGAAGTGAAATGTTTGTGTGTTATCAGAAGAATAGATAAAATAGAATTTATTGGTTTTTGTTCACAGAAAGGAACACAAAGAATTTATCAAAATTCAGAGCTTCTTTTGCAGATAAATGGAACGGATATACCCCATAGAAAAAAGACCGATCATTTGCCATCGCCGCCCCAAAGCTGAAATGTGTTCATTTCGGATGAAAATCCTTCGAGAAAAGATTTTGCATTATTTTACACAAAGAAATTTCCTTAGATTGACTCAAACATTTTCGGATTAATTCTGCATTGGAAATTCAAATCAATATCGATGCTTTACTTTGAAAATCTCACCATAGCGTGGGTCTCCAATTTCGGTTTTCCCCCTATCCAATTCGTGAAATCCACCGAACTTCCATCTCACTTTTTAGCTAAATGCTGACTCGAGCGGACAAGAATGTGATTTCCGTGCCAATTCAAATTGATTTCCGATTTCCGTACAATTACGATCGATGCAGCAAATGAGATTTAGAAACAACGGGTTGTTTTCCTGGAGATGTTTCAACTGTCCTAGGTCTTACCCCTATCCAATTCGTGAAATCCACCGAACCATCTAACCATTCCAAAGAATTTTCATTGTACGGATTTCGCTAAATCAAGAAATCTTTTGTTTTATGTTTTATGTTGATGTTTTAATCAGATTCTCCCTTTTTTCTTATTGTAATTATTCCAGTTTCCAAATGAAACCATTATTTCTATCAATGAACTCTCAGTCAGACAAATCTTTTTTCACCAAGAGCCTTCCACTTCGAAAATCGCTAAAAGAATCATTACTTTCTATTTATGTATGCCTTTTAATGAGAAAAATTCAACCTTCATTCCGATCGGGAAAAGAGAATGCGAATGAACAGTTTTCGCTAAAATAAATATTGGTTGTCTTTGGTTTTATAAAGCATAAATTGCTACAAAAATCATAAATTTTCAGAAATCAAACATTTGGATTTTTTACCGAGTTCCTGAACAAAATCGTTCTCTTCCTGACTGTGAATTGAGACCAAGTGACCCTTTTGTTCCACACAATATTCCACGGCTTCATCAAACTCTATTTCTTGAGCGAAAGCCTTGCGATGAAGATAATCTTGGTTGACAACATCCACCAAACCTTGTACCAAGAAGCGGTGTTTTCAAGATACAACCATTCATCACGACACGGAATTTCAGCTCGATCATTCGGAGATCTGAATGGTTAAAAATATAACTATTTGAATGGAAAAGAATACCTGAATTGATCGAATTGATCGCTTTGTTGAATCGACGAAGAGATTTGATGGAAAAGGAGGAGAATCGTGATGAGCCGACTGACCGCCATCACACCCATTCCGATCAATTGATAAATTCGCTTAGAATTTGGGGAAATGGGAAAAACGAATGGAGCGACGATGCCAAGATGCCAATGCCAATGTTTTGACGACCCAACGGGCAGGAATGACTGTTTTGACGGCCAGAAGGGTTGGAATCAAAGTTTTTGAAGGCCCGAGCGGCCTGAATCACTGTTTAGACGGCCCGAAGGACAGGAATGACTGTTTTGACGACCTGAAAGACCGGAATGAATTTTCTGAAAGGTCCAAAGGGCTGGGATCAGGGGTGGAGCAGGGCCAAGCCTAAAAGCCAGGCCAAGCCAGGCCAATGGCTTCCAATTTACTTGGCTTAGCCTTGTGAATTTAGCCAGGCCAATGAAAAGTCAAGGCGAAGTCAAAGTAAAATTAGCACTTGATCAAAAAAACATACAAATTGTTAAACTGAATACCTTTGTGTTTTTGGTGCGAAACAGACAATTTTTCATTCATTTCTTATTTTTTTTCTGGATTTTGCGATTTACAATCGTTATTCTTTTCGATCTTAACTTTATAATTTTAGATACAATTCGTCATTTCAAGCTGCGAGGAGCGCTTCTAGAATGCCGCAACCTGTAATCAAAATAGAAAAACTGCTAAGAATGATTGAAGGAAAAGATGAATCTTTGATTTTGGTAAGAGTTGTTTCTTTAAGCCCCTTCGCTCTTCGTATGCTTTGGTGTCCACTCGCACATCGGTTCTCTGGCTGAGAGTGTAAATGGAAATTTTGGAGACAGAGTTTGTAGAGCCAGAATTAAGCATTCTGGCTTGATGCCTAACGCCTTTGGTGGAAGGCGAAAAATCGAGGCGAGTTCTCGATTTTTAGATGACACTAGATGACATTTTAAGCTTTCAAATGATACCAAATAAAGCTTCTTATGCATCAACCTAGTAGAGCGGCCGGCCCGGGATGGAAAACCAATAGTCCCGAGCCCCAGACCGAAAGGATGTTTTGGACGGCTACTGTTTTACGGAACCACCCGTGGATGGAGGTAGAATGGTCCCTTGCTCGTGACCGGACTAGATTATGGGAGCATAAGAGGATGTTATAGATAACGATGGTGCTTATTGTTTCAAATAAATTGTTACCTAAAGGCATTTTTATATCAAATTTTTTGTTTGTGGAAAAGCGGAATTTCTTATGCATCAACATAGTCGAGTCGTAAGCTTTAAACTGTTGGTTTCGTATTCGTACAGTACTCGTATTCACGTAGATTTTAAATTGTTATCTGAGGTCTACATCTCCCGTGAGGGAAACCGCTGTGGTTTGTGCAACCACTACTGTTTGGCAGGGCGCTCGTGCAGGAAGGCAGAATGGTCTGTTGCTCGCCATCGGGTTACATTTGGGCTCCGGCTCCCGTCAGCTGTCCGCTACTTGACAGTCATCTAGCTGCCAGAAGTTTGGACACTCCATTGGAGGAACCGTAAGGCTATTAAACCGACTCCGACGGACCGACCGACGGATCTGATCCATCAACGCATCAACAAAATGTAACTTCGGAGCTTTCCCTACTTACGCTGCGGGCACACCAGAAAGGGCTTAGGGCCAAGTTGGAACATCCCTATTGTCACGCCCATGTTAATAAACTTATCCCAACATGTATAAGCTCTTGAAAGCTTTCAGTTGTTGTGCCTTCTTCAATTGAAAGTAATTCAGTACTTCCAGATAACCATAAAGGAAAGATAACAAATAATGGACTCATGTATAGCATTTTGCCTAATCGTTTAAATCTAAAAAAGTGAAAGTTTGAAATAGTTTTGACTCTTTATTTGAACGAACTGTCAGGTTCTGAAAGGCTCTGTAGCTTCAAGAAGAAGATATTTGTGAGAGCAGAAAGTGTGGAAACAACAAAGAAAGCGCCGATTGCCTGAAAGGGCTAATGTACCAGGTTTGTGTAGACATAAACATTCTACCAGAAACATTCACAGGTTTTTATAAATCAGATCTTTACCCCACCAGTGCCTGTTTTGCTCCAAGCCCGAACACCGATTCCCAGACACCAAAAATTCGACCAGCAATTGCCGGGAAATTCAACTCAGGCTTGATTAATAACAATATGAGATCCAATGTCATTGCAAATAGCTGCATTCAGTTTGCATAAAACTGGATAAAATCTTCAAACCTGTGAAACCATCAAAGGTATTTGATATTCTTTCATCTCAACCGGTGTCTTCTTGACAATACAATATAAAGTATAGAAATTTATTGGCATTGAAAGAAAAGATAGAATAAATTCATATAAAATATAATAAGTTGGTTCATTAAACATTTTTGTTGGGTAGAGTCAGCCCAAACTAAGCCAAACATTCAAACAAGGTTTCCAGGACAATAGTAAACTTAACAGATCAAGCTCAACTAAAGGCTATTTGACTTTCAGTTGGACTGCAGCAGACCTAGTAATGGGATATAATGTTTCTCTAATTTTAACCCAAAAATGAACTCTTATACAATCTGACAAAAAATTATAGACGGAGCCTGTTTTTTGCCAGTTCAGAGCCGGACATAAGTGCTAGTCCAGTGTCGATTTTGGATTTTGTCAGCCAATCCATTGTGGAGCAACTCCCAATACTCGCGTCATCGTGCATAAAAGTAAAGTTATTGCCCGGATTGTTGTTCAGATAGACGGCTAGATGTTTCTCGTTTGACAACGTTGTGCACAGTTTGGCGAGTGACCGGAAGCTTCATCTCCTAGCGAACCTCTTCGAGTGATGTCGTCGTGTTAGAGTGATGTCGTCTTCTTCGACGGATGTCGTCGTGTTTATCGTCAGGCCAGTAATAGATGTGTTTTACCTAAAGAAACCTTTATTGTTTATACAAAGTTTATATTAACCTTCATTGGAAGGCCATTCTCGCTACATTCGAATACACTTCTCAGAACGTCTGATGCGACGAGCAATGTCCCTGTTTGAGTGACCAAGCGTGCCGAGCACATCGATACGCGTTTTTCCCACCACATCACAAAAACATTTATAAACATAAATAATAAGCAAAAAAAAGGAGAAAAAACTGAAAACAAATATCGATAGAATAAATGGTCAAATTTAAATTGCGTCTATAATTTTTTGACAGCTGATAAAACGTTTTTTGAACGATAAAGTACTTTGGATGGGTGAAATGCCATAAATTTTGCATGGGTTGTTTTTTTACATTAACGAAACTAAAAAAATACTTTTCACTGGACTAGCACTTATATCCGGCTCCAAACAAGCAAAAAACAGGGTGCGTCTATAATTTTTTGACAGATTGTATTTCTGAAATTAAAAGTTTTCTTGAATAAAATGATTGTAAGGAAAAACTGCAGAAATGTAGAAGTGGAGAAATTTGTTTTCTGTAAAAAAATAAATTTTTGTTTTTGTGTTGAAATTACGACAAACACAATTTAAATTAAAGAATTGCTTCCAAACCCTTTCCTTTAATCATCCATGAATTCATAGACCAAATACCAGGAGAATAGAGTCCGCTTTTTCATTTCAAGTTTATACTTCCGTTAGATAGGACTCTCGTCCTCTTTCCCTGCGTTCAGGTATGTGCTCATCAGTTCACTATTTATATAAATAGATGAAATTAGAGTTGAAAGACTTAAAAGTTACCGATTGTCAGCTGAATTTAACGCCAATTACACAGTTTTTCTATAAGCCACATGTTTAAATGTGGTTACTTTTCAATTTTTAAATTTCTTCAAGCCCTTCAGGTTGTCAAAACCGTCATTCCTGTCCTTCGGGCCGTCTAAACAGTGATTCAGGCCGCTCTGGCCTTCAAAAACTTCGATTCCAGCCCTGCTCGCCGTCAAAACAGCCATTTCTGCCCGTTGGGCCGTCAAAACTTTGGCTTTGGCACTTTGGCATTGTCGCTCCATTCGTTCGTCCCATTTCCCCTAATTCTAAACGAATTAACCAATTGATCGGAATGGCGTGATGGCGGTCAGTCTATTCATCACGATTCTCCTCCTTTTCCATCAAATCTCTTCGTCGATTCAACAAAGCGATCAATTCGATCAATTCAGGTATTCTTTTCCATTCAAATAGTTATATTTTTAACCATTCAGATCTCCGAATGATCGAGCTGAAATTCCGTGTCGTGATGAATGGTTGTATCTTGAAAACACCGCTTCTTGGTACAAGGTTTGGTGGATGTTGTCAACCAAGATTATCTTCATCACAAGGCTTTCGCTCAAGAAATAGAGTTTGATGAAGCCGTGGAATATTGTGTGGAACAAAAGGGTCACTTGGTCTCAATTCACAGTCAGGAAGAGAACGATTTTGTTCAGGAACTCGGTAAAAAATCCAAATGTTTGATTTCTGAAAATTTATGATTTTTGTAGCAATTTATGCTTTATAAAACCAAAGACAATCAATATTTAGCAAAAACTATTCATTCGAATTCTCACTACTGGATCGGGCTGAAGGTTGAATTTTTCTCATTCAAGACATACATAAATAGAAAGTAATGATTCTTTTAGCGATTTTCGAAGTGGAAGGCTCTTTGTGAAAAAAAATTCATTTGACTGAGAGTTGTTTGATAAAAATAATGGTTTCATTTGGAAACTGGAATAATTACAACAAGAAAAAAGGAGAATCTGTTTAAATGTCAACGTCGAAAACATAAAAATTTCTTTATTCAGCGCAATCCGAACAACGAATATTCTTTGGAATGGACGGATGGAAGTGCGCTGGATTTCACGAATTGGATATGGGGAGATCCGGATTTCGACACCAATGCTATGGTGAAATTTTCAACATGAAAGCATCGATATCGATTTGAATTTCCAATGCAGAATTAATCCGAAAATGTTTCTATCAATCTAAGGAAATTTCTTTGTGTAGAATCACTCAAAAGGTGTTCTCAAAGGATTTCGATCAGAAATGAACACATTTCAGCTTTGGAGCATGAATGGGAAATGGTCGCTCTTTCTTCCATGGGATCAATTCGCCAGTTTTATCTGCAAAAGAAGCTCTCAATTCTGATAATTCTTCGTGTTCCTTTCTGTGGACAAAAACCAATAAATTGCATTTTATCTATTCTTCTGAAAACAAACATTTCACTTCTCGCAAATAAACGTTTTTCAGTCACAAGAAATTGTTTTTGGAAAATAAAGGAAAGGAGGAGGAAGACCCTCTTTGCCCTTTATGTGATCGATCTTCCGGGAAAGATGTGCCAAACCTTGTCATCACGTTTGGAGGAAATGATTACAGAGCGGATCCATCAAATTTCATCGGTCAATATAATGTCGGAAAGTGAGCTGAAATTTGAGCTCGAGTATGGCTCGAATAGCTCGAGCTTCAATATGCCCCAACATGTCCTATAGGTCTTCTAGCTTGGTTGGCTCACGCAACTTTTTTTAATTAGTCCAGGTCAGAAGGTATGTAAAAGTTGCGACATTTAAACCTGTAAACTAAGCAAAAGTTAGCTCTTGGCCTCCTGTCTTGGGAATTTGCATTTGGATCAGGCTATGATTTAGGGTTCCTTTGAAATGGTTTTGAACAAAATCATAAAAGCGCGGTCAACACAAGCCTTGAAATTTCAGGTGTTTCTTCGCGATCTTTTACGATGATGGCAATACTTTTGGATCGGTTTGGGATCTCGGATATCCGTTCATTCGTCAATTCTGTCGTGTCTTGTCCTGCAACAGAAGAGAATCGATTTTGCAAAGGCTTTATCTGAATCAAGTCAAGTCAAGTCAAGAAATGTTTTCTAAAGCAATTTCGAAATGTCAATTCGTCGGTGTCGCGTGCAATAGCCGAATGGTTAGCGCGGACGCAACGAATGCGAGAAACTCAGGGTTCGGATCTGCCTCCGGTCAAACATCTTGTAGTCTTGTAACACAAACATTTTGTTTTCGTTCTTATAACAATATAACATAACACTGTAAAAGATTCTATACATCTTCGCAAATATTTTAGAAACATCCGTCGTTTTCTTTTCTCTCAAACATCTAGAAGATATTTATGTGGCTCGTTTTACAGCACTTCACCCACCATACATCCCATTCTCACCTCTTTATATATTCTGTGCCGGCATACTGATTTATGTTACTTATGCGATAGGACAAGTGAGATAAAAGATTTATTTAAGGAAACGAAAATCTAGACTTGGATATGTATTGGTGGATGCAATTATACAATCACGAATCATTGCCCACATATGAGCGAGAGAACGAGAAAATTGCAAAAAAACTTTCTCATCGCTTTGTGCATACAAGTAAGTAGCAAGAAGAGTGAAAAATTAGTAATGAACAGTCAAGAAGCGCTCAGATACTCCTTGATGAAGTTTCAGTTATCTCCTATCTGAGAGAGTATATTTTGATTCTCTATTTGCCCTAAGCCCCTTGTAAGATTAGATTGGTAACTTGAAGTTGGCTATAAATTGGTCTAAATTGCCGCCATTTTGACTCTCCATCTTCCTGTTTTCGAAGAAAACCGAAAAGAAAAGTTTATTCAAATCTCCTAAAGATCATTTTATAAAGAATAAATTGTTTTCTCTAATCATGCAAATTTTAATTATTTCTAAAAGTTCTAAGCAAAAGTGTTATCAACTTCAAGTTGCCAACTTAATATTGGGTTGGTGAATTGAAAACTGCCGGCTATTGTCATATGTGACAGTTTGAGCACTTTCTTCAAAAGAAACCTATTTTGATGTCAATGGATTGTCAATGCAATTTGGATTGAAATCCAAATCGGACAATTTTCATTTAATTCTCTTCCATTTGATTTAAAGAAATCAATATTTGAGAATATCAGTTGTCCAACATCATTAAATCTTCTTCAAATCAACAAACAATCTAGACATTTCATTTTGAAGAATGGATTGTTTACGAGAAAAATGGAGAAAATTGAATTTGAAAGATCTTTACAAACCTTGAGCGATGATTCACCAAGGAAGAAACTTTGCTTTGAATTGACCCTTGTTTCTGGAGAAGTTACCACTATTTATATTTTTGATTATATGGTAAAAATTAATGGAAAGCAAGTGGGATTGCAGTGAAATCTATTTGGGAACTTTTGAATGAAATCCGATATTGTCGAGATATTACAATGGATCTGACACATCAAACTGGAGCCGTGCTTGTCAGAAAAATGAAAAAGCTTTTTGAGATCACGAAATTTTTCCCAAAAATCACCAATCTCTACAGTTTCGATTTTTCCGGAGATTTCCCAACAGTAAAGGTTTTATTTGAAAATCTCCATTTGAAAATCGAAATTTACATTCGAATTTGGAATTACGAGAGTGATTTTGACCACGACGATTTTGAGGATCTCTTTCAAAAAGTCTGATTTAATTCCGGTAAAAAATTGCTTTTTGAAAATGCGTCGAAATTTTCGCTTTTTGAATAATATAACAAATGAATTTTTGAAGACAAAATGAATTACTTGCTTCGAACTGATTTTGCATCAAAAGAGACACAAAAATTGATTTGTCTTCAAAGCCGAAAACTTCCACATTCCGATTTTTCAGAACAACTCATTACTGATTGTTTTGCGAAACTTTTCGAAAAAATTGAATTTGGATGTCATTTCGAAGGATTAGAAGATGACAGTGATCTGGCGAGCTCTTTCCTCAATTCTTTGCGAATTCAATTTAATAAACAACCATTCTACTGGCTGAAATATTCTCTTGATATTATGGAAGAATCACAACAAGCTGGAAGAGCATTTTTTAAAAGAAGACTTTCATGTGGAAAATTAACGATCGCTCTTTTTTATCTTGCTGCGGTGATTTACCGCAGAACATGGTATTTACGGAAAACGTTCATGATTACGGGGATTGAAAATTGCTTGAATAAATTGATTTTCCGATTCCGATTTTTCAGACCAATTACTTACTTACTTACAAATGGCACGTTCGAAAAAATAGTGCCCCGGGGCGCTATTAGAGGAAAGACGGTATTTGGATGTAACGCTTCTTTTTCATTCCTGACAAATTGGAACATCAACTTGATCCTGTTATCTTTGGCTATTTGCTAAGCTTGTCAACCTACTTTTTCTATGCAGCAATTGTGTTTTTCTGGCTATTCGTCGCTTTACACGTTGCTTAAGCAGCCGTTTCAAAAAACGGTTTTTTTGTAGGTAGCAAAACAACATTGAATGTAAGATAATGCACAGCTTTTATTATTTATTCCCTGTTTTTATCCAGTACCCGGTGGGGCACATCCTCCAGTGCAGCGCACAGCTGGCCAATCACATTGATTGCAACCAAAAGGTTTTGGCTGATTACCATCGTTACCTCAGGATTCAAAAGAGACGATGAATTGAAATAGTTTTCTGTTATTCAGTTGCTCAATGGTTGTTACCTTTTGTTGTTGTCGTCGAATTCAAGCAGCACATCGACATTACAATAATGAACAACAATTGAACGTTCATATTTCTGAAGCTAACTTAGAAATGGAGACGTTGTACATGTGCCCAGCCACGATGAAAAGTACAAAAGTGCTTGAAAATTTGCTTTATTTGACAAAAACATTCATCCCAGCCAGGGCTGTTCCTAGGCCCGAAGTTTCAGGCCAAGCCAAATCCAAACGTTGGCTTGGCCTAAAATTTTTTCGGAGTGCACGAGCTGCAAAATTGTTTTTTTTTTTAAATTTCTACATAATAAGGTACTAAAATAGATGAGGTTTAGGTAAGCAAGTAAAAAACTTGGGCACAAAACTTGAAGTCAACCTAAATGATTCCTTGTCAGAGTTCAATTTCCTTTAAAACTTTGCACTACCAAATCCCATTCACATTGTCACAATGTACACAAGCGCAATGCCCATCACGCATTGCCCATCACGCCAATTCCATTTATTTATTCCCCAAAAAAAGTTCACATGATCAGAAAAGAAAATCCATACAAACGAGAGAATTTATTGCATCGATGGTGTGAATGAAGAGATGTTGTCCCATCAGAAGAAGACAAAAATAAGAAGAACATTGATATATACAGCAATATACAGTAATAAATACATTTTAGGGACACATCTTTGTTTCGATCACATAGGTGCCAACAATATCCGAATACAATCCATCACTTCCCGCATTTTCTCCCGAGTGTTTGTATCTAAAAGACATTTTTTTAACAGCTCTATTATCTCTTATTTTATCGCAAGCTCAATTCCAAAAGAAATCTCGTAAATCAAAGTTAAAATAATCTCAGAATTCTCACTTAAAACAAGCCCTCCACTCGTTGTTCAATGTGAATTTCTTTCGGTCGAATTGTTCTCCGGGGATGTCCAATGAGGGAAAGATTACCTAAAGAGAAATTGAGACAAAGGCTTGAGTCGAACTGATGAACAGGCTATTCAAGTAGGTAAAACAAACTTGTTCATAAAAATTGTCAATCTTACGAACACTCCCCGATCGTTCTCTCGGCCCCCAATCGGTCTTCACTGGTTGATCCATGATCATCGTCATCACAGTTGAGCTAAAACGCAATTGACTCCTTTTATGTATGAATTTTCGCAAACAACTCTTACCTGTGCAATCTCACAAATGTCGTATTCTTTCCTCCAGAAAGCCTGAAAATGCTATCCAATCGGGACATCCACCTAAACCACTTTTCTTAAGTCAGCTTAAAACTCAGTAAAAGGTACCTCGATACTTCAAGAAGAGTATTTTGCGAGTTCGTTTTCTTTTTACCATCGACGAGCTCCAAAACACAGTGTCCTAAATGATTTTAAACTTTTAAAATTCATCGAAACACCCCCACCCTCTCGGCCTTGATGTGTTCTTCCCGAATCGCATCTACTCCATGGCTCCCATCGAAAAGCCAACGCCACATTCGTGTAGAATCTTTTCTAAAACGTAAATATTGATTCTAAGAATGTGAAATTCAAGGCATTTAATTAGCTATTTTCATTAAAATTTGATAAACTAGCCTCAATGATCGATCGTTTGAGAGCATACAGATGTATCGGCGTCTCCGGCACTTTTCGTATCGCTAGGTGTTGACCGGCGTCGGGGTGAAGCTTCTAAAGTTACATTGAATGCACTTAAAAAGAAATGGATTACCAGATATTGTTCGCATTTAAGATGACCCTTATCACAGATAGGCTCATTTTCGGGTCTATAGATGATGGGACGCCAGTTGAATTTCCATTGAGTATCCGGGTACATCTAAATGTTAATTAGTAATATTGAGTGTCGCGGAATGGAAAAACTGGCATTTACTTCCATAAAATTTACTTTAATCTCCTTAATTAAATTCCTTAATTAATTTCCTTAATTTAAATTTCCTTAATCACTCACATAAATCGGTTTCCCGCAGTCATTGCCACATTGATATGGAGGCGGTAATAAACCCTTTTTGCCCACAGATTCACAGACCATTTTGCCTAAAATCTGCAAGTTTAGAAAGAATTGTTAAAACTGACCCATATCCGGACTCAGCTGAGAACGATTCTTCAAATTAGCATCATCCATCCAATTGACTCGATTGATCGGCGTCATTGCGTGGAGAATATAGAAATAGCGGACCTAAACATGGGTAAAAATTTCTTTGCCGCTGTGAAAGTATACCAATTTGATCGCGGTGTCATCGTAGCAAAAATACACACCAGCCGCCTTTGCTTCAGCCTAAAAAAATCAGATAAACTTACAACTAAAGACATAAACTTACATTATGAATATGTAAAGTTTTTCCAATTTGTTCGAAGGTTTGTCGTCGCATATGGGGCAAAAATCCGCGCTCTCTAGACTGATCTCTAAAAAAACAAATTTTTTAAAACAAACAAGACAATAAACAACTTATGTTTTCACAAAAACAAGAAACGCACCGATTTCCGGGCATGTAAGACGGATCAGAGTCCTCTGGTCCATAGAATTCGTTCGGGCTTCTATTGATCTCGGAGTTGAGTCGCAAAAATTGCACGCCAACATCCGCGTGTTGCAACTTCTAAATGTGGCAACAATAGCAGAAAATCGAAAAGAATTGTACCTTATTCTTCTGGTAATGATCGAAGAAGTCGTACACTTTTGCGGCCCAACCCCACATTTTGATCTTCCCATTTGAATCGAGACCTCTAAAATTCGAATAGAACATTTTGTTTAGATCCTATGGACGAAACTAACCGTTGACAAACTTTGCACGTGAAAGAAATATGGTCGCCAGGCCAGTAATAGATGTGTTTCACCTAAAGAAACCTTTATTGTTTATACAAAGTTTATATTAACCTTCATTGGAAGGCCATTCTCGTTACATTCAGCCACTTCGGCGCCTGTGAAACGATGATGAACATACCTAAAATGAAAAGTTCTTAAATTTTGTAATTTAGCAGAAGTAAAGGCATTGATAATTGTTATAGTACTAATGCATAAGTTTATTTTACGCTAAAAACATAACTCAAACAAGTAACAAGCTGGAAATCCATTTATTTCTTCAACCCACAAACCTCCACAATCGAAACGATGTTCTCGTGTCGGTGTTGGTCCACGTGTTGGTCCACGATTTTCCATCAGGCAAAGGAAGCTAAAAATTAAACATAAACATTGAATTTCAAGTTATTCTACGTACGAAAAAACGACAATAAGCTACCCACCAAAGGCAACGGATCTCCTTTCGGCTTGTTCAGTTGATGTAATTTTTTGTCTCCCTCGCGAATCGCTGGCGTAGTAGTTGGCTAAATTAGTACTAAGGGCTTGTGGGGGGGGGGGCACTTTTAGTTTTAGAAAAAATCTAAGCCTGCTAAGCTAGCACGGAGCTAAGTTAAGAGCATTCCCAGCATGTTTCAATTTCTATTTCTATTTCTATTTGATTTCCAAATGTGAGCAACGACATAATGCTGGGTGGTGAGTGCAACAAGTTGGCAAATCATCGAATAGATGTATCCAAAAGGTATTGAAACGGTTACCAATCGATTCATCCTATTTTCTTTCCTCTAGGGAAATCAAATGGGCTGAATCGATTGGTAACCGTTTCAACACCTTTTGGATACATCTATTCGATGATTTGCCAACTTGTTGCACTCACCACCCAGCATGCTCACATTTGGAAATCAAATAGAAATTGAAATTGAAACATGCTGGGAATACTCTTAAAATAGTATGAACTAGCTTAGCAGGCTTCGATTTTTTCAGAACAAAGGAAAAATACAATCATTCAAAACATTGGGTTTGACAAAGTCAAACTAAAAGTGATCCCTCCTCCCCCACAAGCTGATCAATTCGAAAGGAGATCCGTGTTCCAAAGTTAAAAACGCATAACAATATACCAATTTCGTCGTCTGATTACCGTCTTTTCTCGCGTCGACGAAAAGTCCTCGAAACGACAAGAGAATTGCCAACTAAAACAAAGAAATGTTTAAAAAGATAATGAAGTTTATTTTACAAAAAACAACATTAAAAAGTACCAATACAAATAGAGAGTTGAGGCGCTGAACGGGCATCATCATGATAAAATGATTAAAAAAATTTTCGAATTGTGAAATTTAAACGAATGTAAATTTTGAATGTAAATTTTAGTAAATGTAAATTTTAGCTTTCAATGCTTCTAAAAATAAACTTTTCAGCGTTGTAATCAAAAGAAAGCGGATAATAGCGGAAACAAATTAAAAATTACAAAATTTAAGAATTTTTCATTTTAGGCGCCGAAGTGGCTGAATGTAGCGAGAATGGCCTTCCAATGAAGGTTAATATAAACTTTGTATAAACAATAAAGGTTTTTTTAGGTAAAACAGATATATTACTGGCCTGGCGATAATATTTCTTTCACGTGCAATGTTTGTCAGCCGTTAGTTTCGACTGTATAGGATCTAAATAAATGTTCTGTCCGAATTTTAGAGATTTTCCCTCAAATAGGAAGATCAAAATGTGGGGTTGGGCCGCAAAAGTGTACGGCTTTTTCGATCATTACCAGAAAAATAAGGTACAATTCTTGAATTCTTTTCGATTTTTTGCTATTGTTGCCACATTTAGAAGTTGCAACACGCGGATATTGGGATGCAATTTTTACAACTCAACTCCGAGATCAATACAAGGCCGAACGAATTCTATGGATCAGAGGATTCCAAAAATCTAAGGAAATTTGAAAAAAATTCCATCAATCTAAGGAAATTTGAAAAAAATCTGAAAACACACAGACATTTCAATTCATTTCGAAATACAAAAAATGTTATTCAGTCACAGTTTCAGCTTGTTGTTGTGATTCAAACTCTAATTCATCAAAGATTGAGTAGAGAAGACAACGCTAGACAAGAAATTTGTTGGGCAATAAAGGGAAAGGAGGGGAAAGCCCGATTCGTTTAGTCATCAGTTGATTTCGATTAAGGAATTTCCGTCGGCAAACAATGAGTTAACGACTCAAACGCATCAGGAATTCTTTTTTGGAAAAAGAAACGCTTATTCTCTCAAGAAAAGATGGAGAGCCTTCGATAGTGACAGTTTCAAGCAACAAAAAAACAAAAACACCGGCTTTTTCAGGAAACGGAAAATGATGAATCGGACAAATGTGAAGCGGAGGCTTTGCGCGGGCTACTATGAGAACCACTCCGTGGGAAAGAGCACGACTGAGTGCAAGGGAGGCGCTTTTTGCGTGTGGGACGTGTTGGAAATTCTGCATTTAGAATCAAAAGTGAAGGTGCAACATGGGGGTGGACGGGTTGAGCACAAAACACAAAAGTGACCTATGGTACTCATAATTCTATTTTAGATCATTTTAGATCATTTGGAGCGACGAAAAGAAGGTCAACCTTGATGGTGCTGATGGTTTTCGAAGATATCGGATGGATTCACGAAAGCCGGGCCTGGTCTTCAGCACGAGGAACTTTGGAGGTGGATCATGTAAAGTATGGGGAGCCTTTCGAAACGGTGAGCTGGTCGGCTTAGAGTTTATTTCGACCCGGATGACATCGCTTGACTATCAACAGGTGTTGGACAAACATCTAGCCGTCTATCTGAACAATAATCCGGGCAATAACTTTATTTTTATGCACGATAACGCGAGTATTCATGCAAGTTGCTCCACAGGAGATTGGCTGACAAAACGGAAAATCGACACTCACTCGGGCTACTTGCAGCCCCGACTTGAACCCCATTGAAAATGTGTGGGGGACAGTGGTTCCAGATGTCTACAACCGAAACAGCGCTCCATGACCTTGTCTCTTCGATGCCGAGACGTCTTTTTGGAGTTGGATTAAAAGAAGGAGGGGCCATACATTATTAAATTATTTGGTTCGTGTTGTTATTTTTATTTCTGTTAACTTTTTCTTGATAAAATAAAAGTGCGTCTATAATTTTTTGACAGCTGATAAAACGTTTTTTGTACGATAAAGTACTTTGGATGAGTGAAACGCCTTTAAATTTTGCATGGATTTTTTTTTTTCTCACATTAAAGAAACTAAAAAAAATACTTTTCACTGGACTAAAACTTATATCCGGCTCTAAACAAGCGAAAAACAGGGTGCGTCTATAATTCTTTTATAGAGTGTATTTCTTTTTACGGATGTGGGTAAATGTTGAATTTTTTGATCGAAAAGAGCAAAATGTAGATTTGCTGAGAGTTGAGTCTTTTTGCAGCTTTAGATAATATTTTTTGACTTGACTTGACTTGATTCAGATAAAGCCTTTGCAAAATCGATTCTCTTCTGTTGCAGGACAAGACACGACAGAATTGACGAATGAACGGATATCCGAGATCCCAAACCGATCCAAAAGTATTGCCATCATCGTAAAAGATCGCGAAGAATCACCTGAAATTGCAAGGCTTGTGTTGACCGCATTTTTCTGCTTTTAAATCATATACCAAATTTCGCCATTTATAGGACCGCTTTTTCATTTCAAATTTATTCAAATTCAAAATAGAACTCTCGTCCCCTTTCCCTTTGTAGGTGCGAAAAAAGGAGAATCTGTTTAAATGTCAACGTCGAAAACATGAAAATTTCTTTATTCAGCGCAATCCGAACAACGAATATTCTTTGGAATGGACGGATGGAAGTGCGCTGGATTTCACGAATTGGATATGGGGAGATCCGGATTTCGACACTAATGCTATGGTGAAATTTTCAACATGAAAGCATCGATATCGATTTGAATTTCCAATGCACAATTAATCCGAAAATGCTTCTATCAATCTAAGGAAATTTTTTGTGTAAAATCACGCAGAATATGTTCTCAAAGGATTTCCATCAGAAATGAACACATTTCAGCTTTGGAGCATGAATGGGAAATGGTCGCTCTTTCTTCCATGGGATCAATTCGCCAGTTTTATCTGCAAAAGAAGCTCTCAATTCTGATAATTCTTCGTGTTCCTTTCTGTGGACAAAAACCAATAAATTGCATTTTATCTATTCTTCTGAAAACAAACATTTCACTTCTCGCAAATAAACGTTTTTCAGTCACAAGAAATTGTTTTTGGAAAATAAAGGAAAGGAGGAGGAAGACCTTCTTTGCCCTTTATGTGATCGATCTTCCGGGAAAGATGTGCCAAACCTTGTCATCACGATTGGAGGAAATGATTACACAGTGGATCCATCAAATTTCATGGGTCAATATGATGTCGGAAAGTGAGCTGAAATCTGAGCTCGAGTATGGCTCGAATAGCTCGAGCTTCAATATGCCCCAACATGTCCTATAGGTCTTCTAGCTTGGTTGGCCCACGCAACTTTTTTTAATTATTCCAGGTCAGAAGGTATGTAAAAGTTGCGACACTTAAACCTCTAAACCAAGCAAAAGTTAGCTCTAAACCTGGCCTCTTGTCTTGGGAATTTTCCCTTGGATCATCCTATGATTTAGGGCTCCACATTTAGGGCTGATTTAGGGATTTGGGGCTTGAAATGGTTTTGAACAAAATCAGAAATACATGCGGTCAACGCAAGAGTTGAACTTTCAAGTGTTTCTTTGCGATCTTTAACGATGATGGCAATACTTTTGGATCGGTTTGGGATCTCGGATATCCGTTCATTCGTCAATTCTCGTGATTTCTCGGAGACGCGTTTGAGACACGCGTACTAACTCAAAATAGACTTTCTATATTTTGAGCTGAATTAATTTCTAGACGTGTTTAAGACGCGCGTACTAACTCAAAATAGATTTTCTATATTTTGAGCGGAATTAATTTCTTCCTCTTCAATATCGTTTTTCAATCAATGAGATAAAAGTCTTTATTTCCTTTCGTTTTTCACTTTCAAATCATCTAGAGTTTTGTATAGCATAGATGAGCAATAATTTCCTTTCTTGTTTCTCCTTTCATCTACATTCTATAGAAAAACAATTTAGCGATGCGAAAACTTTTGGTGGCGATGATGTTGATGGTGACTGTGACTGTGACTGTTGCCCTTTCGTCGAGTACCAGCCCCGAAAAACAGGTTAATAAAAAAAGAGTTTCCCATGGTAAGTGGTAACAGCAGAAAGGTAGTTTGTCGCCTTACCCTTAAAACCATTGAAATAAAATGTTAGCTTGATATTTTTAGAAAATTTACTAAAGAAGTTTTTAAGCTTCAAGATTTAAAGTTGTCTGAACAAAAACCGGTTCTGGTTACGCCAGGGTTTTCCGAGGTTCCATCGAAGGTTAGTTAGTAAAGCGACTTCAATTTTCCGAACCCCTTCGATGGTCATTAACAAGGTTCAACGGCTGTATTTGGGTTCAATTGAATTTCAGGAAGTGTCAATCAATTTTGATGCAGCTTTACTCACACTTCGCAACTTTTCCATCAAAACTGGTTGTTACGAAGAATGCATGCTGGCATTCATTCAAGGAAGCAAGAGATGTATCTGCAAACGGCTCGCCGGGCCAGAAATCTTTGACTTGTCGTTGGCTCTTTCAATGACAGCCGATGAGCTTTTAAGCTAATCGTAATGTGTTCAATAAATGTTAAGTTTATCACTTACAGACAACGGAAATCTTAAATCTGATAATTGGACAAAATAATACAGACCGTCAGTAATGAAAATCCAGTAACATATTGCCTGTGAAAGAAGCCCCAGGAGTTTCTAGCTTTTTGTTTTGCTACTCTGGCCTTATTCAGAATTTTTTTGACCAAATCACTTCTTGATTAAATTTATATCAGAACTGTGCGAATATTCGGCTTCTGATGTTTTGGTAGGCGCCGTGGGTAGAATTTTAACTGGAGAAAGTTCGAATTTGAAACTCGGATAATTTAGTTAATCCGTAGAGTCCTGGTTTGCACTAATTTACAGAGTATCTCACAAGAGCCCGGATTTTTCTCGAGAACTTTATCTGTAACCTCAATTCATCGTTTTTGCTGGCAATTTGTCTAAAATTCGATCTGAGAATCCTCGGGACACTTTTATGAAAAAATTCTGCTTTTTTTTCTGCTTTAACACACTCGTGACATAGCTCGAGCTAAGGTTCTCCTAACCACTTGCTCGGAACCTTTCATTATGGAAACGATCACAAAGCATCGGCTCGTTTTCGCGATTCGTGAACGCAATGTATTATCTCAAAAATCTTCCACCTTGATGATCTGGTATTTGAGAATGAGCGATCCATCGCCGTATGACCCCCAGAAACGCTTTAATCATCAAGTTTACATTCATTCGTATCCATCTTTTCTTGTGCGGCTGATCAAGACAAATTTCCAAGCATTCACTGAAATCTATGAGCTACATGGAGTCAATGCACCTCAACTATACTTGAACAAGAAACAAGGGAAACTTTTTGCCGATTCGATTGACAAGTGCACATTCAATGATATGTTCTCACTACTAAAGAACCATCCAAAAGAAAAAACTGTTACTTTGAGGTTAAATCCTATGAAAATGCTTATGGGAAAAGTCTACTCGATGACGTGGATAAGGTGTCAGAAAGGTTGATGCGACTACTGCCAGCCGAGGATCGAATTCGATTAGCGAGAATGAAAATTCAGACGCTAAAGAAGCTTGGTCATAACGAAACAGGATGGAGATGCTATCTACCAACTAATTAAATTTATATCAGAGCTGTGCGAATAATCGGCTTCTGATGTTTTGTTAGGCGACTGTGACTGGTGACTGTGACTGTTGTCCTTTGGTCGAGCAATTTGGACGAAATTCCCACAAAGCGCACATGCTACGTTACGAGTCACCATTACTACGTGAATTGGACCCAGTCGGAGCATAGAGAACCGCACGAGAGAAGTTGTTCCGAAAACAAACCGCATTGTGTCACGTTGACGTTTAAATCGGGGAAAGTGTCGTACGGATGCTGGCGTTGCCCGGTAACCCTTTGGTTTCAAATGGGCCGAAGTGGCTGAATGTAGCGAGAATGGCCTTCCAATGAAGGTTAATATAAACGTTGTATAAACAATAAAGGTTTCTTTAGGTAAAACACATCTATTACTGGCCTGGCGATAATATTTCTTTCACGTGCAAATTCTATCAACGGTTAGATTTGTCCATAGGATCTAAATATAACATTCTGTTCGAATTTTAGAGGTCTCGATTCAAATGGGAAGAAACGTGGGGTTGGGTCGCAAAAGTATACGGCTTTTTCGATCATTACCAGAAGAATAAGGTAAAATTCTTCAATTCTTTTCGATTTTCTGCTATTGTTGCCACATTTAGAAGTTGCAACACGCGGATATTGGGATGCAATTTTTACAACTCGACTCCGAGATCAATGCAAGGCCGAACGAATTCTATGGATCAGAGAATTGTGATCCGTCTTACATGCCCGGAAATCGGTGCGTTTCTTGTTTTCGTTAAAACATAAGTTGTTTATTGCCTTGTTTGTTTAAAAAAATTTGTTTTTTTAGAGGTCAGACCACAGAGCACGGATTTTTGCCCCATATCCGACGCCAAACGTTCGAACAAATTGGAAAAACTTTGCACATTCATAATGCAAGTTTATGTCTTTAGTTGTAAGTTTATCTGATTTTTTTTAGGCTGAAGCAAGGGCGGCTGGTGTGTATTTTTGCTACGATGACACCGCGTTGCATTTGGTATACTTTCACAGCGGCAATTAAACTTTTACCCATGTTTAGGTCCGTTATTTCTATATTCTTCACGCAATGACGCCGATCAATCGAGTCAATTGGATGGATGATGCCAATTTGAAGAATCGTGTTCCACTTAGTCCGGATATGGGTCAATTTTAACAATTCTTTCTAAACTTACACATTTTAGGCAAAATGGTCAGTGAATCGCCTGACAAAAAGGCTTCAATACCGCCTCCATTTCAATGTGGCAATGATTGCGGGAAACCGATTTATGTAAGTGATTAAGGATATTAAATAAAATGGGTAAACTGCCTTTTAGTTCAACTGTGATGACGATGACCAGTGAAGACCGATTGGGGGCCGAGAGAACGATCGGGGAGTGTTCGAAAGATTGACAATTTTTATGAACAAGTTTGTTTTACCTACTTGAATAGCCTGTTCATAAGTTCGACTCAAGCCTTTGCCTCAATTTCTCTTTAGGTAATCTTTCCGTCGTTGGACATCCCGGGCGAACAATTCAACCGAAAAAAATTCACATTGAAAAACGAGTGGAGGGCTTGTTTTAAGTGAGAATTCTGAGATTATTCTAACTTTGATTTACGAGGTTTCTTTTGGAATTGAGCTTGCGATAAAATAAGAGATGATTGAGCTGTTAAAAAAATCTCTTTTAGATACAAACACTCGGGAGAAAATGAGGGAAGTGATGGATCGTATTCGGATATTGTTGGCACCTATGTGATCGAAATAAAACAGTGCACCTAAAATGGTAGTGCAAAGTTCTAGAGGAAATTGAACTCTGACAAGGAATCATTTAGGTTGACTTTAAGTTTTGTGCCCAAGTTTTTTACTTCCTTATCTAAACCTCATCTATTTTAGCACCTTATCATGTAGACATTAAGAAAAAAGAATTTTGCAGCTCGTGCAGCACGAAAAAATTTTTAGGCCAAGCCAACGTTTGGATTTGGCTTGGCCTGAAATTTCGGGCCTAGGAACAGCACTGGCTGGGATGAATGTTTTTGCCAAATAAAGCAAATTTTCAAGAACTTGTGTACAAAGAACATTTATTGACCACGATGTATCGGCGTCTCCGGCACTTTTCGTATCACTAAGTCATCGGTGTCGGGGTGAAGTTTCTAAAATTACCTTGAATGCACTTAAAAAGGAATGGCGTACCAGATATTGTTCGCACTCAAGATCACCGCTATCACAGATGGGCTCATTTTGAATGTTTTTGTCAAATAAAGCAAATTTTCAGGAACTTTTGTACTTTTGTACTTTTCATCGTGTCTGGACACATGTACAACATCTCCATTTCTAAGTTAGCTTCAGAAATACGAACGTTCAATTGTTGTTCATGATTGTAATGTCGATTTGCTGCTTGGATTCGACGCCCCACCGGGTACTGGATAAAAACAGGGAATAAATAATAAAAGCTGTGCATTATCTTACATTCAATGTTGTTTTGCTACCTACAAAAAAAACCGTTTTTTGAAACGGCTGCTTAAGCAACGTGTAAAGCGACGAATAGCCAGAAAAACACAATTGCTGCATAGAAAAAGTAGGTTGACAAGTTTAGCAAATAACCAAAGATAACAGGATCAAGTTGATGTTCCAATTTGTCAGGAATGAAAAAGAAGCGTTACATCCAAATACCGTCTTTCCTCTAATAGCGCCCCGGGGCACTATTTTTTCGAACGTGCCATTTGGCTGGAGCACTATTTTTGGATCACTACACCGCAGGTGTGGACAACCTTTCACTGAGTCCAGAACTGTTCAAATTTTTCTTTTATTACGGGGTCTAAGCTCAGAGAGTTGCGGTTTCGAACTGAGTGAATTAAATTTCTGGGCTCAAAACCAGTTCTGAGAGCCGTAGATCTACTGAAGGCCGTAGATCTTTTTTGCTTGCATCGAACTGCACCGCATTTTGAGAAAAACACCAAACTCATGGTAATTAGTAAGTTGAGCTCTATTAGCCCTCCAGCTTTAAGAGATTTGAATTTTTTTGACCCTGATCCTCTTTATGATTTTAGCTATTACCCTGTGGTGTATTAACTATAAACTGGGTCAGTCTGCTTCATATTTTGCCAGGAACTTGGCTTTCTGAGCCTGAGCTCTGATCTGATCCTAGATAGATAATCTGCTTTAGTTCTGAATATAATAAACTAAAATTATGAAATCAATTTATTCAAGCAATTTGAAATTTAATTTTCAATCACCGTAATGATGGACGTTTTCCGTAAATACCATGCTCTGCGGTAAATCACGGCAGTAAAATTAAAACGAGCGATCGTTGATTTTCCACATGAAAGTCTTCTTTTAAAAAAGGCTCTTCCAGCTTGTTATGATTCTTCCATAATATTAAAAGAATATTTCAGCTAGTAGAATGGTTCTTTATTAAATTGAATTCGCAAAGAATTGAGGAAAGAGCTCGCCAGATCACTGTCATCTTCTAATCTTTCGAAATGACATCCAATTTCAATCTTTTCTAAAAGTTTCGCAAAACAATCAGTACTGAATTGTTCTGAAAGATAGGAATGTGGAAGTTTTCGGCTTTGAAGACAAATCAATTTTTGTGTCTCTTTTGATGCAAAATCAGTTCGAAGCAAGTAATTCATTTCTCCTTCAAAAATTCATTTCTTCTTCAAAAATTCATTTGTTATATTATTCAAAAAGCGAAAATTTCGACGCATTTTCAAAAAGCAATGTTTTACAGGAATTAAAGGAGACTTTTTGAAAGAGATCCTCAAAATCGTCGGGGTCAAAATCACTCTCGTAATTCCAAATTCGAATGTAAATTTCGATTTTCAAATGGAGATTTTCAAATAAAACCTTTGCTGTTGGGAAATCTTCAGAAAAATCGAAACTGTAGAGATTGGTGATTTTTGGGAAAAATTTCGTGATCTCAAAAAGCTTTTCCATTTTTTTGAGAAGCACGGCTCCAGTTTGATGTGTCAGTTCCATTGTAACATCCCGACAATATGGTATTTGATTCAAAAGTTCACAAATAGACTTCACTACAATCCCACTTGCTTTCCATTAATTTTTACCATATAATCAAAAATATAAATAGTTGTAACTTCTCCAGAAACAAGGGTCCATTCAAAGCAAAGTTTCGTCCTTGGTGAATCATCGCTCAAGGTTTGTGAAGATCTTTCAAATTCAATTTTCTCCATTTCTCTCGTAAACAATCCATTCTTCGAAATGAAATATCTAGATTGTTTGTCGATTTGAAGAAGATTTCATGAACGTAAAATGTATGTAAAATGTATGTCATGTAAAATCACGCAAAGGGTGTTCTCAAAGGATTTCGATCAGAAATGGACACATTTCAGCTTTGGGGCGGCGATGGGAAATGGTCGGTCTTTTTTCCATGGGGTTTATCCGTCCCTTTTATCTGCAAAAGAAGCTCTCAATTCTGATAATTCTTTGTGTTCCTTTCTGTGAACAAAAACCAATAAATTCTATTTTATCTATTCTTCTGATAACACACAAACATTTCACTTCATTTCGAAACACAAAAAATGTTTATCAGTCACAGTTTCAGCTTGTTGTTGTGATTCAAACTCTAATTCATCAAAGATTGAGTAGAGAAGACAACGCTAGACAAGAAATTTGTTGGGCAATAAAGGGAAAGGAGGGGAAAGCACGATTCGTTTAGTCATCAGTTGATTTCGATTAAGGAATTTGAGTCGGCAAACAATGAGTTAACGACTCAATCGCATCAGGAATTCTTTTTTGGAAAAAGAAACGCTTATTCTCTCAAGAAAGGATGAAGAGCCTTCGATAGTGACAGTTTCAAGCAACAAAAAAAAACAAAAACAGCGGCTTTTTCAGGAAACGGAAAATGATAAATCGGACAAATGTGAAGCGCAGGCTTTTGCGCGGGCTACTATGAGGACTACTCCGTTGGAAAGAGCACGACTGAGTGCAACGGGGGCGCTTTTTGCGTGTGGGACTTTGGAAATTCTGCATTTAGAATCAAAAGTGAAGGTGACTTTTAATTTACAGCTTCTAGCAGCGCAAACAGCTCGCGAGGTTGCCTCAGCAGGGGCATACGCTGAGTACTGGAAAGCTTTGGATGAGATCGATGCCAGGATTTGCAAGAGACTCACCTATGCAGACACATATAGCAGAAGGGTAAGTGAAAAGCGGTGAATGATAGCGCCTAGCCAACTACTCCATTCAGATATCCAAGACAGTCCGAAGATAGAGCCCGTGACAAGCACCACTCTCGGTACCCATAAGGTAAAAGTTACGAAGACGTGGTCTCCAGATTGGAGCCGGTGATCATGAATTTGGAAAGACAAGGATTTTAAAAAGGGTACAAATGTGAGTTTTCAGACCGATGTACTGGTCGTTGGGCATCAAGTAATCTTGCGCTGTATTCTCGGTTATATCTAGGATCGACCGTTGATGGAGTTGCCTTATTTGCACTGTCCGCCTCATTCACTCGTTAAGCTCACCCCTCGCGCATATCATTGCGATTCGAACATCTACAAGCATGCTAAGCAAAGTGGAAAGTTGAGTGAACGAGATCCAGAGTACTGTAAGGTTAGCTTCTTGTTGTATTACAGGCTGTTTTGAGACATTTATTGACCACGACAAACAAAGAAAACCAAAGACAGAGTTTCATGAATTCCATGAAACAAATATTGATATACAGTAATAAGTACATTTTAGGGGCACATCTTTGTTTCGATCACATAGGTGCCAACAATATCCGAATACGATCCATTTCCCTCCTTTTCTCCCGAGTGTTTGTATCTAAAAGAGATTTTTTTAACAGCTCCATCATCTCTTATTTTATCGCAAGCTCAATTCCAAAAGAAATCTTGTGAATCAAAGTTAGAATAATCTCAGAATTCTCACTTAAAACAAGCCCTCCACTCGTTTTTCAAGGTGAATTTCTTTCGGTTGAATTGTTCTCCGGGGATGTCCAATGAGGGAAAGATTACCTAAAGAGAAATTGAGACAAAGGCTTGAGTCGAACTGATGAACAGGCTATTCAAGTAGGTAAAACAAACTTGTTCATAAAAATTGTCAATCTTACGAACACTCCCCGATCGTTCTCTCGGTCCCCAATCGGTCTTCACTGGTTGATCCATGATCATCGTCATCACAGTTGAACTAAAACGCCGTTTACCCATTTTAAGTATGAATTTTCGCAAACAATTCTTACCTTTGCAATCTCAAAAATGCCGTTTCTTTTCCTCCAGAAAGCCCGAAAATGCTATCCAATCGGGACATCCACCTAAACCACTTTTCTTAAGTCAGCTTAAAACTCAGTAAAAGGTACCTCGATACTTCAAGAAGAGTATTTTGCGAGTTCGTTTTCTCTTTACCATCGACGAGCTGCAAAACACAGTGTCCTAAATAATTTTAAACTTTTAAAATTCATCGAAACACCCCCACCCTCTCGGTGTTGATGTGTTCTTCCCGAATCGCATCTACTCCATGGCTCCCATCGAAAAGCCAACGCCACATACGTGTAAAATCTTTTCTAAAACGTAAATATTAATTCTAAAAATGTGAAATTTAAGGTATTTAATTAGCTATCTTCATTAAAATTTGAAAAAAAACTAGCATCGTTGAACGATCGTTTGAGAACATGCAGATGTATCGGCGTCTCCGGCACTTTTCGTATCACTAAGTCGTCGGTGTCGGGGTGAAGTTTCTAAAATTACCTTGAATGCACTTAAAAAGAAATGGATTGCCAAATATTGTTCGCACTCAAGATCACCGCTATCACAGATAGCCTCATTTTCGCGTTTATAGATCATGGGATGCCAGTTGAATTTCCATTGAGTATCCGGGTACATCTAGATTTTAATAGGGTGCGCTAATATTCAGTGTGGCTGAATGGAAAATCGGGCACTTAATTCCATAAAATTTACTTTAATATTCTTAATCACTTACATAAATCGGTTTCCCGCAATCATTGCCACATTGAAATGAAGGCGGTAATGAAGCCTTTTTATCAGACGATTCACTGACCATTTTGCCTAAAATGTGTAAGTTTAGAAAGAATTGTTAAAATTGACCCATATCCGGACTAAGTGGAACACGATTCTTCAAATTGGCATCATCCAAGCAATTGACTCGATTGATCGGCGTCATTGCGTGAAGAATATAGAAATAACGGACCTAAACAAAAGTTTAAGGGTAAAAGTTTAATTGCCGCTGTGAAAGTATACCAAATGCAACGCAGTGTCGTCGTAGCAAAAATACACACCAGCCGCCCTTGCTTCAGACTAAAAATCAAGACAAACTTACGGCTAAACCACACATAAACTTACATTATGAATTTGTAAAGTTTTTCCAATTTGCTCGAACGTTTGTCGTCGGATATGGGGCAAAAATCCGTGCTCTGTGGCCTGATCTCTAAAAAAACAAATTTTTTTTAAACAAACAAGGCAATAAATACCTTATGTTTTAACAAAAACAAGAAACGCACCGATTTCCGGGCATGTTAGACGGATCAGAATCCTCTGATCCATAGATTTCGTTCGGGCTTGTATTGATCTCGGAGTTGAGTAGTAGAAATTGCACGCCAACATCCGCGTGTTGCAACTTCTAAATGTGGCAACAATAGCAGAAAATCGAAAAGAATTGTACCTTATTCTTCTGGTAATGATCGAAAAAGTCGTACACTTTTGCGGCCCAACCCCACATTTTGATCTTCCCATTTGAATCGAGACCTCTAAAATTCGAACAGAACATTTTATTTAGATCCTATCCAGTCGAAACTAACGGCTGACAAACATTGCACGTGAAAGAAATATTATCGCCAGGCCAGTAATAGATCTGTTTTACCTAAAAAAACCTTTATTGTTTATACAAAGTTTATATTAACCTTCATTGGAAGGCCATTCTCACTACATTCAGCCACTTCGGCGCCTTGGAAATCAAAATGAATATCCCTAAAATTAAATTTTGTAATTTAGCAAAAGTAAAGGAATTGCTAATTTTTATAGTACACCACTGCATAAGTTCATTTTACGCTAAAAACTTAACTCAAGCCAGTAACAAGATGGAAATCCATTTATTTCTTGAAACCACAAACCTCCATAATCTCTTTCTGACTTACTTCAAAGTACGACGATCACGAGACAGAATTTCATCTCGATCATTCGGAGATCTGAAGGGTTGAAAATATGGCTATTTGAAGGGAAAAGAATACGTGAATTGATCCAATTTATCGCTTTGTTGAATCGACGAAGAAATTTGATAGAAAAGGAGGAGAGTCGTGATGAATAGACTGATGGCCATCACACCCATTCTGATCAATTGGTTATTTCGCTTTGAATTAGGGGAAATGGGAAGAACGAATAGAGCGACGATGCCGAAGTGCCAAAGCCAAAGTTTTGACGGCCCAACGGGCAGAAATGACTGTTTTGACGGGCAGAATCGAAGTTTTTGAAGGCCCCAGCGGCCTGAATCACTGTTTAGACGGCCGGAAGGACAAGAATGACTGTTTCGACGACTTGAAGGGCTGGAATCGAAACTTTTGAAGGCCCGAGCCTGAATCACTGTTTTGACGACCTGAAGGGCCTGAATCGATTTAAAAATTGAAAGTAACCACATTTAAACATGTGGCTTATAGAAAAACTGTGTAATTGATGTTGAATTCAGCTCACAATCGGTGGCTTTTAAGTCTTTCAACTCTAATTTCATCTATTTATCTAAATAGTGAACTGGTGAGCACATAGCTGAATGCAGGAGACAAAATTTTTAATGGTTAACGCTGCACCTACAAAGGGAAAGACGGCTTGGCTTTTGGCCCGACTTGGCTTGGCCTAAAATTTTTTCGTACTGCACGAGCTGCAAAATTGTTTTTTTTAATGTCTACATGATAAGGTGCTAAAATAGATGAGGTTTAGGTAATTAAGTAAAAAATTTGGGCACAAAACTTGAAGTCAACCTAAATGATTCCTTGTCAGAATTCAATTTGCTTTAGAACTTTGCACCACCCAATCCCATCCACGTTGTCACAATGTACACCATCTCAAATTTGCCCATCACGCCAATTTCATTTATTTATTCACCAAAAAAGGTTCACATGATCAGAAAAGAGAAACAAACGAGAGAATTTATGGGATCGATGGTGTGTCATGTGACGTGAATGAAGAGATGTTGTCTCGTCAGAAGGAGACAAAGAAGAGAGGAGGGAGAGAGGAAGAGACGAGCAACACGAATCCCATCATCAAGACCGTCAATAGCCATGGCTTCAACGTGGAGGCACCGCCCGATTCAACCTTGCGGTCCTCGGGTGACTGCGTTGACTTCGGCTGCGGCTAAAGGACAAAAAACAGATCATAGTGGCAACTTGAATGGCTTTTGAAAATCTTGATAAGTACAAATGGTGAAAAATTATATTTAACAGAAGACCCAATCTGCCTATTTTTCCTCCATTCTATTTTGTGCCCAGATGCAGGATCCCCTGATATTCAAGAGCTCCTCAAAAGTGAATGTTTTTGATGGATTTTCATCCGCTTTCCGATGTAATCAAGTCTTCTAGCCTATCACTATTATTTGAAAGCATTCGAGAATCTTTAAATCCTTCCATCATCAACACCGTCAATTTAAAAATTAAATTTGAAATTTGAAAATGTAAACAATTTAAAAAGTTAAAGCGGATGAAAATCCATCAAAATTTTCTTATCCAAAAGTTGGAAAACCGGCAAAATGAAAAACTTCGTTTAGAAGGAGCTCTTCTATTGGAATGTTTACGCTGTTTTATCTACCAAATCCCTTACCATATTGCACATCTCCGTATCGCAACACATCATCGGTCGATCCCTGCCCTCTGCGTCCCGTCCACCCTCAATTCGCACGTTCAGCTTTTGATTCTAAATGCAGAATTTGCAAATTCCCACACGCAGAAAGCGCCTACCTTACACTCATTTGTGCATTTCCCAACAGAGTAGTCGTCGTAGTAACCCGCGCAAAAAGACTCCACTCCGTCCGCTTCACATTTGTCCGATTCGTCATTTTCGCTTTCCTGAATCGAGCATTTCACAGCTTTTTGAAACAACAAACAAACAAAATTTCCAAATAAACCCACCCTAAGGTGACAATTGAAAGGCTTCGGCTTGTTGCAGCTATCCGTGTCACAACAATCTGCAGTGCCGATTCCCTCGTAGAAGTTTGCACCAACCTTCTAAACACAAACAACTCTCTCAACGTTTATAGCCAAAGGGTTACCGGGCAATGCCAGCATCCATAGGACACTTTCCCCGATTTAAACGTGAACGTGACACAATGCGGTTTGTTTTTGGAACAACTTCTCTCGTCCGGTCCTCCATACTCCGGCTTGGTCCAATTTGCGCCGTAATGGTAACTCGTAACGTAGCATGTGCGCTCTGCGGGAATTTCGTCCGAATTGCTCGACGAAAGAGCAACAGTCACAGTCACCATCAACATCATCGCCACCAAAAGTTTTCGCATCGCTAAATTGTTTTTCTATAGAATGTAGATGAAAGGAGAAACCAGAAAGAAAACTTATTGCTAATCTATGCTATACAAAACTCTAGATTGGATTTGGAATTGGGCGAAAAACGATATTTAAGAAGATGAAAGAAACTACTTCCTCTCAAAATATAGAAAGTCTATTTTGAGTTAGTACGCGTGTCTCAAACGTGTCTTTGAGAAGTGGATCAGTTCGCGAAACAAAAAAGAACGATTCACAAAGCAAGAATTTGTGAAGCGAAAGTGGGTTCTGACAAATGTTTTGTACAAAAAGGATCCTATCAGAGAATTTAATCGGCTGCAATCACCCCCCAACATCTCTTCATTCACGTCACATGACACACCATCGATGCAATAAATTCTCTCGTTTGTTTTTCTTTTCTGATCGTGTGAACTTTCTTTGGGGAATAAATAAATGAAATTGGCGTGATGGACAAATTTGAGATTGTGTACATTGTGACAACGTGGATGGGATTGGGTGGTGCAAAGTTTTAAAGGAAATTGAACTCTGACAAGGAATCATTTAGGTTGACTTTAAGTTTTGTGCCCAGGTTTTTTACTTGCTTATCTAAACCTCATCTATTTTAGCACCTTATTATGTAGAAATTAAAAAAAAAACAATTTTGCAGCTCGTGCACTCCGAAAAAATTTTAGGCCAAGCCAACGTTTGGATTTGGCTTGGCCTGAAACTTCGGGCCTAGGAACAGCCCTGGCTGGGATGAATGTTTTTGCCAAATAAAGCAAATTTTCAAGAACTTGTGTACAAAGAACATTTATTGACCACGACAAACAAAGAAAGCAAAAGACAGAGTTCCATGAGTTCTTTTAAACAAACATTGATATACAGTAATAAATACATTTTAGGGGCACATCTTTGTTTCGATCACATGACTCCATACTCCATGACTCCCATCGAAAAGCCAACGACACATCCGTGTAAAATCTTTTCTAAAACGTAAATATTAATTCTAAAAATGTGAATTGTAAGATTAGATTGGTCATTTGAAGTTGGCTATAAATTGGTCTATATTGCCGCCATTTTGACTCTCCATCTTCCTGTCTTTGAAGAAAACCGAAGACAAAAGTTTATTCAAATCTTCTAAAGATCATTCTATAAAGAATTATTTGCTTTCTCTAATCACGCAAATTTTAATTATTTCCAAAAGTTCTAAGGAGAAGTGTTATCAACTTCAAGTTGCCAAATTAATATTGGGTTGGTGAGTTGAAAGCTCGACAAACAATCTAGATATTTTATTTTGAAGAATGGATTGTTTACGAGAAAAATGCAGAAAATTGAATTTGGTAGATCTTTACAAACCTTGAGCGATGATTCACCAAGGAATAAACTTTGCTTTGAATTCAGCCTTGTTTCTGGAGAAGTTACAACGATTTATATTTTTGATGATATGGTAAGAAATAACGGAAAGCAAGTGGCAATTACGGTGAAATCTATTTGGGAACTTTTGAATCAAATGCGATATTGTCTAGATGTTACAATGGAACTGACACATCAAACTGGAGCCGTGCTTGTCAGAAAAATGAAAAAGCTTTTTGAGATCACCAAATTTTTCCCAAAAATCACCAATCTCTACAGTTTCGATTTTTCCGGAAATTTCCTGACAGCAAAGGTTTTATTTGAAAATCTGCATTTGAAAATAGAAATTTACATTCGAATTTGGAATTACGAGAGTGATTTTGACCCCGACGATTTTGAGGATTTCTTGAGGATCACATTACTCCATACTCCATGACTCCCATCGAAAAGCCAACGCCACATACGTGTAAAATCTTTTCTAAAACGTAAATATTAATTCTAAAAATGTGAAATTTAAGGCATTTAATTAGCTATCTTCATTAAAATTTGAAAAAAACTAGCATCGTTGAACGATCGTTTGAGAACATGCAGATGTATCGGCGTCTCCGGCACTTTTCGTATCACTAAGTCGTCGGTGTCGGGGTGAAGTTTCTAAAATTATCTTGAATGCACTTAGAAAGGAATGGATTACCAAATATTGGTCGCGCTCAAGATCACCGCTATCACAGATAGCCTCATTTTCGCGTTTATAGATCATGGGATGCCAGTTGAATTTCCATTGAGTATCCGGGTACATCTAGATTTTAATAGGGTGCGGTAATATTCAGTGTGGCATTTGGAATTTACATTCGAATTTGGAATAGCAAGAGTAATTTTGCGCCCAACGATTTCGAGGAACTCTTTCAAAAAGTCTCCTTTAATTCCTGTATAACATTGCTTTTTGAAAATGCGTCAAGCATTTCCGTTTTTGGTTTTTTAAAGACAAAACCTCAAAATATTATCCATTTGAGTTGAACAAATAAAATTTTTGAAGAAGAAATGAATTACTTGCTTCGAACTGATTTTGCATCAAAAGAAACGCAAAAATTGATTTGTCTTCAAAGCCGAAAACTTCCACATTCCGATCTTTCAGAACAATTCAGTACTGATTGTTTTGCGAAACTTTTAGAAAAGATTGAAATTGGATGTCATTTCGAAAGATTAGAAGATGACAGTGATCTGGCGAGCTCTTTCCTCAATTCTTTGCGAATTCAATTTAATAAAGAACCATTCTACTAGCTGAAATATTCTTTTAATATTATGGAAGAATCATAACAAGCTGGAAGAGCCTTTTTTAAAAGAAGACTTTCATGTGGAAAATCAACGATCGCTCGTTTTAATTTTACTGCCGTGATTTACCGCAGAGCATGGTATTTACGGAAAACGTCCATCATTACGGTGATTGAAAATTAAATTTCAAATTGCTTGAATAAATTGATTTTATAATTTTAGTTTATTATATTCAGAACTAAAGCAGATTATCTATCTAGGATCAGATCAGAGCTCAGGCTCAGAAAGCCAAGTTCCTGGCAAAATATGAAGCAGACTGACCCAGTTTATAGTTAATACACCACAGGGTAATAGCTAAAATCATAAAGAGGATCAGGGTCAAAAAAATTCAAATCTCTTAAAGCTGGAGGGCTAATAGAGCTCAACTTACTAATTACCATGCGTTTGGTGTTTTTCTCAAAATGCGGTGCAGTTCGATGCAAGCAAAAAAGATCTACAGTCTTCAGTAGATCTACGGCTCTCAGAACTGGTTCTGAGCCCAGAGGGGATTTACTGAGGGGATTTACCGCAGAGCATGGTATTTACGGAAAACGTTCATCATTAGAGTAATTGAAAATTAAATTTCAAATTGCTTGAATAAATTGATTTTATAATTTTGGTTTATTATATTCAGAACTAAAGCAGATTATCTATCTAGGCTCAGCTTTATCAAAAAATTAATCAGATTAGAGCTTTATAACTAGCTGCGCTTTGATTTTAAAAGTCGTTTTCGCAAAAATATGCAAAAATGGTTCAACAAAGAAGCTATCTGGAAGGTATTAAACAACGAAAAACCAAGTTCCTGGCAAAATATGAAGCAGACTGCAGACCCAGTTTATAGTTAATACACCACAGGGTAATAGCTAAAATTATAAGGAGGATCCTTAGGGTCAAAGAATTCAAATCTCTTAAAGCTGGAGGGCTAATAGAGCTCAACTTACTAATTACCATGAGTTTGGTGTTTTTCTCAAAATGCGGTGCAGTTCGATGCAAGCAAAAAAGATCTACTGTCTTCAGTAGATCTACGGCTCTCAGAACTGGTTTTGAGCCCAGAAATTTAATTCACTCAGTTCGAAACCGCAACTCTCTGAGCTTAGACCCCGTAATAAAAGAAAAATTTGAACAGTTCTGGACTCAGTGAAAGGTTGTCCACACCTGCGGTGTAGTGACCCAAAAATAGTGCTCTAGCCAAATGGCACGTTCGAAAGAATAGTGCCCCGGGGCGCTATTAGAGGAAAGACGGTATTTGGATGTAACGCTTCTTTTTCATTCCTGACAAATTGGAACATCAACTTGATCCTGTTATCTTTGGCTATTTGCTAAGCTTGTCAACCTACTTTTTCTATGCAGCAAATGTGTTTCTCTGGCTATTCGTCGCTTTACACATTGCTTAGGCAGCCGTTTCAAAAAACGGTTTTTTTGTAGGTAGCAAAACAACATTGAATGTAAGATAATGCACAGCTTTTATTATTTATTCCCTGTTTTTATCCAGTACCCGGTGGGGCACATCCTCCAGTGCAGCACACAGCGGGTCAATCATATTGATTGCAACCAAAATGTTTTGGCTGATTACCATCGTTACCACAGGATTCAAAAGAGACGATGAATTGAAAGTTTTCTGTTATTCAGTTGCTCAATGGTTGTTGTCGTCGAATCCAAGCAGCAAATCGACATTACAATCATGAACAACAATTGAACGTTCATATTTCTGAAGCCAACTTTGCTTTGTAACTTTGCACCACCCAATCCCATTCACGTTGTCACAATGTACACAATCACAAATTTGCCCATCACGCCAATTTCATTTATTTATTCCCCAAAAAAAGTTTACATGATAAGAAAAGAAACTGCACACAAACGAGAGAATTTATTGCATCGATGGTGTGAATGAAGAGATGTTGCTCCATCAGAAGAAGACAAAGAAGAGAGGAACATTGATATATACAGCAATATACAGTAATAAATACATTTTAGGGGCACTGCTTTATTTCGATCACATAGGTGCCAACAATATCCGAATACGATCCATCACTTCCCTCATTTTCTCCCGAGTGTTTGTATCTAAAAGACATTTTTTTAACAGCTCCATTATCTCTTATTTTATCGCAAGTTCAATTACAAAAGAAAGCTCGTAAATTAAAGTTAAAATAATCTCAGAATTCTCACTTAAAACAAGCCCTCCACTCGTTGTTCAATGTGAATTTCTTTCGGTTGAATTGTTCGCCCGGGATGTCCAACGACGGAAAGATTACCTAAAGAGAAATTGAGGCAAAGGCTTGAGTCGAACTTATGAACAGGCCATTCAAGTAGGTAAAACAAACCTGTTCATAAAACTCGTCAATCTTTTGAACACTCTTCGATCTTTCTCTTGTCCCACAATCGGTCTTCACTGGTTGATCCATGATCATCGTCATCACAGTTGAACTAAAACGCAATTGACTCCTTTTATGTATGAATTTTCGCAAACAACTCTTACCTGTGCAATCTCACAAATGTCGTATTCTTTCCTCCAGAAACCCTGAAAATGCTATCCAATCGGGACATCCACCTAAACCACTTTTCTTAAGTCAGCTTAAAACTCAGTAAAAGGTACCTCGATGCTTCAATAAGAGTATTTTCCGAGTTCGTTTTCTTTTTACCATCGACGAGCTGCAAAACACAGTGCCCTAAATGATTTTAAACTTTTAAAATTCATCGAAACACCCCCACCCTCTCGGCGTTGATGTGTTCTTCCCGAATCGCATCTACTCCATGGCTCCCATCGAAAAGCCAACGCCACATCTGTGTAAAATCGTTTCTAAAACGTAAACATTAATTCCAAACATGTGAAATTTAAGGCGTTTGATTAGCTAGTTTCACTAAAATTTGAAAAAACTAGCATCGTTGAACGATCGTTTGAGAACATGCAGATGTATCGGCGTCTCCGGCACTTTTCGTATCGCTAGGTGGCGACCGGCGTCGGGGTGAAGCTTCTAAAGTTACATTGAATGCACTTAAAAAGGAATGGATTACCAGATATTTTTCGCATTTAAGATGACCCTTATCACAGATAGGCTCATTTTCGGGTTTATAGATGATGGGACGCCAGTTGAATTTCCATTGAGTATCCGGGTACATCTAAATGTTATTAGTAATATTCAGTATGGTTGAGTGGAAAATCTGGCACTTAATTCCATAAAATTTACTTTAATATCCTTAATCACTCACATAAATCGGTTTCCCGCAGTCATTGCCACATTGATATGGAGGCGGTAATAAACCCTTTTTGTCCACAGATTCACAGACCATTTTACCTAAAATCTGCAAGTTTAGAGAGAATTATTAAAACTGACCCATATCCGGACTCAGCTGAAGACGATTCTTGAAATTAGCATCATCCATCCAATTGGCTCGATTGATCGGCGTCATTGCGTGGAGAATATAGAAATAGCGGACCTAAACATGGGTAAAAATTTCATTGCCGCTGTGAAAGTATACCAATTTGATCGCCGTGTCATCGTAGCAAAAATACACACCAGCCGCCCTTGCTTCAGCCTAAAAAAATCAGATAAACTTACAACCAAAGACATAAACTTACCTTATGAATATGCAATGTTTTTCCAATTTGCTCGAACGTTTGTCGTCGGATATGGGGCAAAAATCCGCCCTCTCTGGACTGATCCCTAAAAAAACAAATTTTTTTAAACAAACAAGGCAATAAACAACTTATGTTTTCACAAAAACAAGAAACGCACCGATTTCCGGGCATGTAAGACGGATCAGAATCATCTGATCCATAGAATTCGTTCGGGCTTGTATTGATCTCGGAGTTGAGTTGTAGAAATTGCACGCCAACATCCGCGTGTTGCAACTTCTAAATGTGGCAACAATAGCAGAAAATCGAAAAGAATTGTACCTTATTCTTCTGGTAATGATCGAAAAAGTCGTACACTTTTGCGGCCCAACCCCACATTTTGATCTTCCCATTTGAATCGAGACCTCTAAAATTCGAACAGAACATTTTATTTAAATCCTATGGACGAAACTAACCGTTGACAAACTTTGCATGTGAAAGAAATATGGTCGCCAGGCCAGTAATAGATGTGTTTCACCTAAAGAAACCTTTATTGTTTATACAAAGTTTATAGTAACCTTCATTGGAAGGCCATTCTCGTTACATTCAGCCACTTCGGCGCCTGTGAAACGATGATGAACATACCTAAAATGAAAAATTCTTAAATTTTGTAATTTAGCAGAAGTAAAGGCATTGCTAATTGTTATAGTACTACTGCATAAGTTTATTTTACGCTAGAAACTTAACTCAAACAAGTAACAAGCTGGAAATCCATTTATTTCTTGAACCCACAAACCTCCACAATCGAAACGATGTGCTCGTTTCGGTGTTGGTCCACGTGTTGGTCCACGATTTTCCATCAGGCAAAGGAAGCTAAAAATTAAACATAAACATTGAATTTCAAGTTATTCTATGTACCAAAAAACGACAATAAGCTACCCACCAAAGGCAACGGATCTCCTTTCCGCTTGTTCAGTTGATGCAATTTTTTGTCTCCCTCGCGAATCGCTGGCGTAGTAGTTGGCTAAATTAGTACTATAGGCTTGTCGGGGGGACACTTTTAGTTTGACTTTGTCAAACCCAATGTTTTGAATGATTTTATTTTTTCTTTATTCTGAAAAAATCGAATCCTGCTAAGCTAGTTCATACTATTTTAACAGTATTCCCAGCATGTTTCAATTTCAATTTCTATTTGATTTCCAAATGTGAGCAACGAGATAATGCTGGGTGGTGAGTGCAACAAGTTGACCGATGATTTGCCAAACATGCTGGGAATACTGTTAAAATAGTATGAACTAGCTTAGCAGACTTCGATTTTTTCAGAATAAAGGAAAAATAAAATCATTCAAAACATTGGGTTTGACAAAGTCAAACTAAAGGTGCCCCCCCCCCACAAGCTGATCAATCCGAAAGGAGATGGGTGTTCCAAAGTTAAAACCGCATAAAAATATACCAATTTCGTCGTCTGATTACCGTCTTTTCTCGCGTCGACGAAAAGTCCTCGAAACGACAAGAGAATTGCCAACTAAAACAAAGAAATGTTTAAGAAGATAATGAAGTTTATTTTACAAAAAAAACATTAAAAAGTACCAATACAAAAAGAGAGTTGAGGCGCTGAACGAGCATCATCATGATAAAATGATTTAAAAAAATTTTTGAATTGTGAAATTTAAACAAATGTAAATTTTGAATGTAAATTTTAGGAAATGTAAATTTTAGCTTTCAATGCTTCTAAAAATAAACTTTTCAGCGTTGTGATCAAAAGAAAGCGGATAATAGCGGGAACAAATAAAAAAAATTACAAAATTTAAGAATTTTTCATTTTAGGTATGTTCATCATCGTTTCAAAGGCGCCGAAGTGGCTGAATGTAACGAGAATGGCCTTCCAATGAAGGTTAATATAAACTTTGTATAAACAATAAAGTTTTCTTTAGGTGAAACACATCTATTACTGGCCTGGCGATCATATTTTTTTTCACGTGCAAGGTTTGTCAACGGTTAGTTTCGTCCATAGGATCTATTAGGTTGATGCATAAGTCTTTTCGTTCCTTTGCGTCTGCCGTTTCAAGCCAACAAATGCACCAATTAAACTACGGTTGATTTCATTAGAAAAACCCATTATTTTTCTGCAAAATAACATTAAAACGGGTTTAAAAATATTTTATGCCTGGATTTTCTTGAGAGTATGAAGTCGGGTAGTCAAAAAGGGCTAACTCGATGATGCGGTTTAGACACCTTAGCTAAAGAAAACCTATCTTCGTGTCAATAGATAAAGATAGAGCAAAAAAAGTTTGATATTTCGCCAAAATTTCAGAGAAATTCATTCAGCCAATTTTTCCGTAGAGTTTTTTATAGATTTTTACGAAAAAGGCGTTTTTCACTCTCGAATTTGCTTGAAAGTGAACCGAAATTGATTTAAAAAGATGCAAATTGAACAAAAAAACACTTTTTTTATAGAGCAAACTATAGATTAATTGGTGAATTTGTTACTTTTTAACAGAAGTACGAAAAAAAACGAAAAGACATGCATCAACCTATTAAATAAAATGTTCTGTTCAAATTTTAGAGGTCTCGATTCAAATGGGAAGATCAAAATGTGGGGTTGGGCCGCAAAAGTGTACGACTTTTTCGATCATTACCAGAAGAAAAAGGTACAATTCTTTTCGATTTTTTGCTATTGTTGTCACATTTAGAAGTTGCAACACGCGGATATTGGGATGCAATTTTTACAACTCAACTCCGAGATCAATACAAGGCCGAACGAATTCTATGGATCAGAGGATTCCAAAAATGTTTGAGTCAATCTAAGGAAATTTCTTTGTGTAAAATAATGCAAAATATTTTCTCGAAGGATTTTCATCCGAAATGAACACATTTCAGCTTTGGGGTGGCGATGACAAATGGTCGGTCTTTTTTTCATGGGGTATATCCGTCCCTTTTATCTGCAAAAGGAGCTCTGAATTTTGATAAATTCTGTGTGTTCCTTTCTATGAACAAAAACGAATAAATTCCATTTTATCTATTCTTCTGAAAACACACAGACATTTCACTTCATTTCGAAACACAAAAAGTTGCAGCTTGTTGTTGTCATTCAAACTCTAATTCGTCAAAGGTTGAGTAGAGAAGACAAAGTTAAACAAGAAATTTGTTGGGCAATAAAGGGAAAGGAGGGGAAAGCCCGATTCGTTTAGTCATCAGTTGATTTCGATTAAGGAATTTCCGTCGGTAAACAATGAGTTAACGACTCAATCGCATCAGGAATTCTTTTTTGGAAAAAGAAACGCTCATTCTCTGAAGAAAGTATGGAGAGCCTTCGATAGTGACAGTTTCAAGCAACAAAAAAACAAAAACACCGGCTTTTTCAGGTAACGGAAAATGATGAATCGGACAAATGTGAAGCGCAGGCTTTTGCGCGGGCTACTATGAGGACTACTCCGTTGGAAAGAGCACGACTGAGTGCAACGGGGGCGCTTTTTGCGTGTGGGACTTTGGAAATTCTGCATTTAGAATCAAAAGTTATGGTGCAACATGGGGGTGGACAGGTTGAGCACGGCAGAGATCGGTCAATGATGTGCTGCGATACGGAGATTTGCAATATGGTGTGGGAATTTTTGGATAAAACAGCGTCAACATTCCATAATTATGAAAAGTTACGAAGAGGTGGTCTCCAGATTGGAGCCGGTGATCATGAAGTTGGAAAGACAAGTATTTTAAAAAGAGTCCAGATGTGAGTTTTCCGACCGATGTACTGGTGGTTGGGCATCAAGTAATCTTGCGCTGTATTCTCGGTTATATCTACGATCGACCGTTGATGGAGTTGCCTTATTTGAACTGTCCGCTTCATTCACTCGTTAAGCTCACCCCTCGTGCATATCATTGCGATTCGACCATCTACAAGTATGCTATGCAAAGTGGAAAGGTGAGTGAACGAGATCCAGAGTACTGTAAGGCTAGCTTCTTGTTGTATTACAGGCTGTTTTGAGACATTTATTGACCACGACAAACAAAGAAAACAAAAGACAGAGTTTCATGAATTCCCTTAAACAAACATTGATATACAGTAATAAGTACATTTTAGGGGCACATCTTTGTTTCGATCACATAGGTGCCAACAATATCCGAATACGATCCATTTCCCTCATTTTCTCCTGAGTTTTTGTATCTAAAAGACATTTTTTTAACAGCTCCATTATCTCTTATTTTATCGCAAGTTCAATTCCAAAAGAAAGCTCGTGAATTAAAGTTAGAATAATCTCAGAATTCTCACTTAAAACAAGCCCTCCACTCGTTGTTCCAATGGTGATTCACACCGAGGTGACACCAACCAATGGGATCATGATATCAAGATGGGGAATCCCAATCGACACCCCGTACGTTGCCAGCACCCGAAAGAATCCGTAATTGAAAAAATTCAATAGATATATGTTTCATTGTCTTCTTTCTTAGATTGGTACTCTCTTTTTGTTAGTCAGAGCTTGTCAGAGTCAGAGATTTCTCTTTTTTATTCTCTGAGATAAAAGTCACACAAATCACACCTCACCGAAATCCCTTGTCGACGACAAAATGTGGAATTTTCGGGAAACGATTGAGAATCGCTTCGTTGAAGCCCCGAGAGAAGATTTTAAAGATCACGTACCTAAAAAAGTCTCTAATGTTTTTGTTCGCTTTTGAGAAGAATCTTTTCATTGTCGTTATCAAACACTAGTTTAGAATATCTGTTTCAATTTTTATATTTTAAAAAACCCACAAAGCGACTGCATTCCCAGACAGCGTTTGAATCATTAAAAAAATGTCAACCACCGTAAAAAAGACTAAAAAATTTGAATAGGTTTTTAAAAAAAGTATTTCTTACGCGTTTTTTGGCATATTGCTTGTGATTGTCGGTTGGATAGCGTTACCATAGGCAGTGTATCTGAAAAGAAGTGTTTCTCACTGTGGATTTGAACAGTTATGATGGCGTGTAAAAGCATTGTCAAGACCCCTTGTTAAAACCATAATTAGAATGTGTTCCTTTCAAATAAATAATTATTTGAAAGGAACACAGCACACACTAATTGTGAACCCTAAATTTTTCAAAGAAATTTTTGTTTGAATACCGTATTTTCTGTAATAGTAGTGCGCATTACTATTTTTTTCAACCCCCCTCTAGCCTGCACTACTATTACAGACTGCACTACTATTATAGACTGCACTACTATTACAGACTGCACTACTATTACAGAAAATACGGTATTTGTTAAATAAATATCAAATAACCTGCTTTCTAAAATGTGCCCTTTTTCAAGATGAAATCATCCTTTTTTTGGTTCCTTATCGTTTAACACATTATCAATGCATTCAATAACAACATTTACTCAATAATTTTCAGAAAAATAAAGTGATAACTGTGTTTTGGACGGGAGTCAAACTCGGCACTAGGTGACCGATTGGTTTAGACTTTTGCTAAGCGTAAAAGTACGGTAATTTTTGTTCAGCGCATGTTTTAGAAAAGGCATTATTTGGTATACCTTTCGAATTCTATTCCCTCAATCTTTCGAACGGCCTTTTAAGGATTTAAAACAAACCATTGTTTGCCCTTCGAAAGCATAGATCAAGATTCCAATCATTGTCATCGTGTTCGTGAAACTGCCGGTGGCGGGTAAATGAGCAATTTGATTTGGTTGACGGATCGCTTCTTGTAAGATCACCACCAATCCAATCAGAAAAAAGAAAGTCGAGACCTGGAAATTATCTGTCATCTCTAGATGCATGGCGAAACACAAACCAGTGCGAAAATCGAAACAACTCGCATTTTCGTGAACAGATTCGTGAGTAACGTGCATCCGAGAACAATTGTGCAGGTGACGATCACCTGCATAGATTTACTAGGTTGGAAAGAAAGTTCTCGGAAAAAGTTTGACCGGAATTTCTTGAAAACGAATCCACCAATTCAAGAACATTTTCTTCTATTATTTACAAGTGGACTCCGAGAAATTACTCGTAAAAAAATGAGTGCGGCTTTCATGTAAAATTCGAGATTTTTGAAAAATGATTATTTTCGAGCTTAAATTCAGCTCACTTTTTGCACTAGAAAAACGATTCCTTATGAGATAAAGATAATATTAGACTGAGTGTTTTAACTTCTAACTAACTTCTGAAGAGTCAAAGCATTAGGTTAAATTAGCCTTAATCACAAATTTTCCCTATTTTAAGTACTTGATTTTAGATTTTGAATGGGACCCATTGCCTATCCATTAACCCATTAAAAACTTGTCTAAAGGCTGATCACTCAAAAAGTGACCAAGCCACTTCAGCTGAAGAAATCTCTTATTTTTTACCTGAAGCCCATTCCGGTTTTTTTGTCAAAAATTTTTTGAAATATAGTCAAGTTTATCAAAAAATCTGAGAAGAATTCATGGCTTGGTTTTTGAGAAATCGCCGTGCAAACTTTTTCGAACTTTCTTTCCAACCTAATACTACTAGTCTAAACGACTGCTAGTACAAGATCCTTGAGCTGGGCCTGGTATCAGATCAATGAGACTTCTATTAGACTAGCTACTGGCTAGTTCCACAAATCGCAATATATTTTCCTCATGTTTTTTTGAGAAATCATCGGGCAAACTTTTTCCGAGAACTTTCTTTCCAACCTAAGAGTTTGCTCTTGGTGGTAGCAACACTTAAAAATGATATTTCCGCGCCGGATCGGATCGAACTTTTTTTGGTTGAATGATTCGATCCGAGCCTAATTCACAAGGGAAATATCCCAGCTCGCCACCACCGATCGCCAGACGCCCAACGAGAAGTTATAGAACCGCTCAAACAACCTGTTTATGTTTTGTTGGTCCGAGTGAGGTTCCACAAAGATCAACCAAATTGTCGGCGATAAACAGCATGGCCACACTGCCCATTCCGAGTTGATAGAACAGAATGACCACATTGACGATCCACCTAAAAATATTTTCAAATGCTTAGGTAACTTGAAAAAATCCTCACATCAGCGGTTTCGAGTATTTCCGAAGAAACGCGAAATTCGATGTGTCACAGAGTTTCTTCGCGAAATGACCATAGTCAAGCGCTGGTTGCTTTGATCTTAAAAAGTAAGAGTTGTTAAAAAAAATCACAATCACAAGGGTTTTTCTCTAGAACTTGTCTATTCTTACATTTCAAACCTCACTTTTTAGCTAAATGCTGACTCGAGCGGACCAGAATGTGATTTCCGTACCAATTCAAATTGATTTCCGATTTCCGTACAATTACGATCGATGCAGCAAATGAGATTTAGAAACAACGGGTTGTTTTCCTGGAGATGTTTCAACGGTCCTAGGTCTTAAACAAGGCCAGCAAGTCAAGATCTGACCAATGAGCTTAACTTAGGCTCAATGGGTTTCAAGATCGAGAGGAACAAGACAGACCAGGGCCTATGCACTCATAGTGCCCTCTTCCTATGCTTCTTTTGTCCCGCTAACAACTGTAAGTGTAGTTGTAAGTGTTCCCCCTGAGATTCCGCTAGTCTCCCCCTTAATATACACCTACTAGGACATTTAAAGGGGACACTTAGGGGACACTTTTTGGGAAGCGTAAAAAAATTTCAGAAATAAAAACTCGTGCTTTCTGGAAAAGGCCCAGAACCATATCGAGGGGATACTAAGGCGTTGTCACCGGGGGACACTTACTAGGAAAGTGCAACAGGTCAAGATGGCCTTCTGTAATGAGACCTAACTCATCTTAGGCAGTTTTTCATGGAGATTCCGAATCTGCTTTAAAAATCGACAAAACAACTCTCTGGCGAAAGTTCTGAGCCTTTCAAGTTTCGGGCTGCCTCTATAAAGTCCCTTTCACTGCGCAAATCAGCTGTCCTAGTAGCGTAGTGGGTAAGAGCCTTGCATAAAATACACGCTTGGCTCGGGCTCGATTCCTCGTGCAAAAAACTTTTTGTTTTATATAGGGGAATAAAAAGGGGATACGGGCGAGGGCACTATGAATGTCTACCAGGGCCTGGTTTCTGAGCCAAGCCTATTTTTAGGTTTAGGTCATTCCCATCGGGTACTAATACCCACCCTTAAACCACCAAGTAATTTTCTTCCTTTTCCCTATAATCTTTGCTGATATGACCGTTGTTGAAAATAGAGAAAAAGAGATGAAATATGCAGTTTTCCGAACTCGGACTGTAAACAAGCTACTTTAAGAAGTAGGTAGCCAAATTTGGTTGGGATTTTGAAGTGAAAAGTGAAATGCATTCGTAAGGAAATCAAAGTTTTTATTTTCAAAAAATACAAATGATATAATTACCAAAATTCACTCAAATTTTGAGAACAAAGCAAGGTGTTTAAAGCTGAAGAAATTTACATTACAAACAAAATCAAAATTTCTTTATTAATTCAAGCCATTCGTAAAATGATATTCTTAAATTTTCGCCATTAAGCTGTTGCTTTTGAGGGATAAATTTGGATAGTATCAGGGACATTTGACTTTATTTTGATTATAGAGCTAAAAATAAAGCCTAAAACAGTTGCCGTATACTAATTTGATTCTGAACCTAAATCTAAAACATATACTAATTCTAAATTCCAAATGTAGATGCTAAGTTTTAAATTCTAAATTTGTAGATTCTAAATATAAGATCAAGACTGTAAAAATCACTTACGGTGAAAAATAACCTAGAAGTAAAGCAGCTCAAAGTGAATAGAGTCAGCTCCGCTTGGTTAATATTTAATAGAAATTAAATAGAAAAGAGATTAAGGTAGAAAAAGACTGAATATCTTGAAAAATGATAGAAAAGTTGGTATATTTCTACCGTAAATCATTCTCTTTTTTGCACGATTAACCAAGAGGAGCTGACTTTAAAAGTGACTGATTATGTAGTTGAGCCACACTTACCGAAAGAAGCTTGATGGTATGGAAGCTAAATAAAATAAAAATTAAACTCTTAAAAAGTAAGACGATCGACTTTTTAGGAATTTCAAGAAAAGCTAATAAATTAGTCTAGGGCTCCAAAATAACATAGAACTAGGGTAACCCAAAATGCCCTGTTACTTTAGTTGATCCAAAAATTTTGCTGGATGCGCTAACCCAATGACTGTGTGAAGTTAAACATTAAAGTTAAACAGTTAAACAAAATCAGGGTTTTAAAAAGACGCTCGAATTTTCAGGCTATATAGTGGTGCCGATGGTTTGTTGATTTCTTGGACTTCGAAATACCGTACTCTCCCTCCCCGGCCCTAAAAATTGTTGCCCTCTGCTCTCTTTTCGTCATTTTTCCAAGTAAACACTGGGAACAAAAGCAAGAGAAAAGTTCACTTTGGACAACAAAACGGTCAAACATCATGAAACAGAGTTTTTTTTCAAACATGGCGAGACTTTGAACGTGCTCATTTTTGGGGAAGCCCCCCATCCTTTCAATTGTGATATCATTGGCTCAAATTCGTGAGAACTTCTTTGGAAACTTGGAAATATGATTTCATTTCTATTTCACTTTTACGGATGTTGGTAAATATTGAATTTTTTGATCGAAAAGAGCAAAATGTAGATTTGCTGAGAGTTAAGTCTTTTTGCAGCTTTAGATAATATTTTTTGACTTGACTTGTCTTGATTCAGATAAAGCCTTTGCAAAATCGATTCTTTTCTGTTGCAGAGCAAGACATGACAGAATTGACGAATGAACGGATATCCGAGATCCCAAACCGATCCAAAAGCATTGCCATCATCGTAAAAGATCGCGAAGTTGACCGCATTTTTCTGATCTTGAATCATATACTAAATCTCGCCATTTAGGCTCTTCTCTGTTCAATCGTAAAAAAAACTATAGCAAAACGCAAGAGCTGGACTGGCCAGAGCTATTCGTATGCATAGTTAGCCCAAACTAAGCCAAACATTCAAACAAGGTTTCCAGGCCAATAGTAAGCTTAACAGGTCAAGCTCAACTTAAGGCTATTTGACTTTCAGTTGGACTGCAGCAGACCTAATAATGGGATATAATGTTTCTCTAATTTTAACGCAAAAATGAACCCATGAGTAGACTGCTCTTATATTTCTGAAATTAAATGTTTTCTTGAATAAAATGATTCATTGTATGGAAAAACTACAGATATGTGAAAATGGAGAAATTCGTGTTCTGTAAAAAAATAAATTTAAGATTTTTGTGTTGAAATTATGACAAACACAATTCAAATTAAAGAATTGCTCCCAAACCCTTTTCTTCAATCATCCATGACTTCATAGACAAAATACAAGGAGAATAGAGTCCGCTTTTTTATTCCAAGTTTATACTACCGTTAAATAGGACTCTCGTCGTCTTTCCCTTTGTAGGTGCAGCGTTAACCATTAAAATTTTTGTCTCCTGCATTCAGGGATGTGCTCACCAGTTCACTATTTATATAAATAGATGAAATTAGAGTTGAAAGACTTAAAAGCCACCGATTGTGAGCTGAATTTAACACCAATTACACAGATTTTCTATAAGCCACATGTTTAAATGTGGTTACTTTTCAATTTTTAAATCGATTCAGCCCCTTCAGGTCGTCAAAACAGTGATTCAGGCCGCTCGGGCCTTCAAAAGTTTCGATTCCAGCCCTTCCAGTCGTCGAAACAGTCATGCTTGTCCTTCGGGTCGTCTAAGCAGTGATTCAGGCCGCTCGGGCCTTCTAAAACTTCGATTCTGCCCGTCAAAACAGTCATTTCTGCCCGTTGGGCCGTCAAAACTTTGGCTTTGGCACTTCGGCATCGTCGCTCTATTCGTTCTTCCCATTTCCCCTAATTCAAAGCAAAATAACCAATTGATCAGAATGGGTGTGATGGCCGTCAGTCTATTCATCACGACTCTCCTCCTTTTCTATCAAATTTCTTCGTCGATTCAACAAAGCGATCAATTGGATCAATTCACGTATTCTTTTCCCTTCAAATAGCCATATTTTCAACCCTTCAGATCTCCGAATGATCGAGCTGAAATTCCGTCTCGTGATCGTCGTACTTTGAAGTAAGTCAGAAAGAGATTATGGAGATTTGTGGTTTGAAGAAATAAATGGATTTCCATCTTGTTACTGGCTTGAGTTAAGTTTTTAGCGTAAAATGAACTTATGCAGTGGTGTACTATAAAAATTAGCAATGCCTTTACTTTTGCTAAATTACAAAATTTAATTCAGGGATATTCATTTTGGTTTCAAAGGCGCCGAAGTGGCTGAATGTAGCGAGAATGGCCTTCCAATGAAGGTTAATATAAACTTTGTATAAACAATAAAGGTTTCTTTAGGTGAAACACATCTATTACTGGCCTGGCAATAATATTTCTTTCACGTGCAATGTTTGTCAACCGTTAGTTTCGTCTGTATAGGATCTAAATGTTCTGTTCGAATTTTAGAGATTTTCATCCAAATAGGAAGATCAAAATGTGGGCTTGGGCCGCAAAAGTGTACGACTTTTTCGAACATTACCAGAAGAATAAGGTACAATTCTTTTCGATTTTCTGCTATTGTTGCCACATTTAGAAGTTGCAACACGCGGATGTTGGCGTGCAATTTCTACAACTCAACTCCGAGAGCAATGCGAGCCCGAACGAATTCTATGGATCAGAGGATTCTGATCCGTCTTACATGCCCGGAAATCGGTGCGTTTCTTGTTTTTGTTAAAACATAAGTTGTTTATGGCCTTGTTTGTTTAAAAAAATTTGTTGCTTTAGAGGTCAGTCCACAGAGCACGGATTTTTGCCCCATATCCGACGACAAACGTTCGAGCAAATTGGAAAAACTTTACATATTCATAATGTAAATTTATGTCTTTAGTTGTAAGCTTATCTTGATTTTTAGGCTGAAGCAAGGGCGGCTGGTGTGTATTTTTGCTATGATGATACTGCGTTGCATTTGGTATGCTTTCACAGCGGCAATTAAACATTTACCCATGTTTAGGTCCACTATTTCTATATTCTTCACGCAATGACGCCGATCAATCGAGTCAATTGGATGGATGATGCCAATTTGAAGAATCGTGTTCCACTGAGTCCGGATATGGGTCAATTTTAACAATTCTTTCTGAACTTACACATTTTAGGCAAAATGGTCAGTGAATCGTCTGACAAAAAGGCTTCATTACCGTCTCCATTTCAATCTGGCAATGATTGCGGGAAACCGATTTATGTAAGTGATTAAGGATATTAAAGTAAATTTTATGGAATTCAGTGCCCGATTTTCCATTCAGCCACACTGAATATTACCGCACCCTAGTAAAATTTAGATGTACCCGGATACTCAATGGAAATTCAACTGGCATCCCATCATCTATAAACGCGAAAATGACCCTATTTGTGATAGCGGTGATCTTTGGTGCGAACAATATTTGGTAATCGATTTCTTTTTAAGTGCATTCAAGGTAATTTTAGAAACTTCACCCGGACGCCGACGACTTAGTGATACGAAAAGTGCCGGAGACGCCGATACATCTGTATGTTCTCAAACGATCGATCATTGAGGCTAGTTTTTCAAATTTTAATGAAAATAGCTCATCAAACGCTTTAAATTTCGCATGTTTGGAATTAATATTGGCGTTTTAGAAAAGATTCTACACGAATGTGGCGTTGGCTTTTCGATGGGAGCCATGGAGTAGATGCGATTCGGGAAGAACACATCAACGCCGAGAGGGTGGGGGTGTTTCGATGAATTTTAAAAGTTTAAAATCATTTAGGACACTGTGTTTTGCAGCTCGTCGATGGTAGAAAGAAAACGAACTCGCTAAATACTCATTTTGAAGCATCGAGGTACCTTTTACTGAATTTTAAGCTGACTTACGAAAAGTGTTTTAGGTGGATGTCTCGATTGGATAGCATTTTCAGGCTTTCTGGAGGAAAGAATACGACATTTGTGAGATTGCACAGGTAAGAGTTGTTTGCGAGAATTCATACTGCGTAATGGGTAAACTGCGTTTTAGTTCAACTGTGATGACGATGATCATGGATCAACCAGTGAAGACCGATTGGGGGCCGAGAGAACGATCGGGGAGTGTTCGTAAGATTGACAATTTTTATGAACAAGTTTGTTTTGCCTACTTGAATAGCCTGTTCATCAGTTCGACTCAAGCTTTTGTCTCAATTTTTCTTTAGGTAATCTTTCCGTCGTTGGACATCCCGGGCGAACAATTCAACCGAAAGAAATTCACATTGAACAACGAGTGGAGGGCTTGTTTTAAGTGAGAATTCTGAGATTATTCTAACTTTGATTTACGAGATTTCTTTTGGAATTGAGCTTGCGATAAAGTAAGAGATGATGGAGCTGTTAAAAAAATGTCTTTTAGATACAAACACTCGGGAGAAAATGAGGGAAATGAATCGTATTCGGATATTGTTGGCACCTATGTGATCGAAACAAAGATGTGCCCCTAAAATGTATTTATTACTGTATATCAATGTTTGTTTCAAGGAATTCAGGAAAATCTGTATTTTGTTTTCTTTGTTTGTCGTGGTCAATAAATGTCTCAAAACAGCCTGTAATACAACAAGAAGCTAACCTTACAGTACTCTGGATCTCGTTCACTCACCTTTTCACTTTGCATAGCATACTTGTAGATGGTCGAATCGCAATGATATGCACGAGGGGTGAGCTTAACGAGTGAATGAAGCGGACAGTTCAAATAAGGCAACTCCATCAACGGTCGATCGTAGATATAACCGAGAATACAGCGCAAGATTACTTGATGCCCAACCACCAGTACATCGGTCGGAAAACTCACATCTGGACTCTTTTTAAAATACTTGTCTTTCCAACTTCATGATCACCGGCTCCAATCTGGAGACCACCTCTTCGTAACCGATAGTGGTACTTGTCACGGGCTCTATCTTCGGACTGTCTTGGATGGAGGAGCTGGCTAGGCGCTATCATTCACCGCTTTTCACTTACCGTTCTGTGATATCTGCATAGGTGAGTCCCTTGCAAATCCCGGCATCGATCTCATCCAAAGCTTTCCAGTACTCAGCGTATGCCCCTGCTGAGGCAACCTCGCGAGCTGTTTGCGCTGCTAGAAGCTGTAAATTAAAAGTCACCTTCACTTTTGATTCTAAATCCAGAATTTCCAAAGTCCCACACGCAAAAAGCGCCTCCCTTGCACTCAGTCGTCCTTAGATTGACTCAAACATTTTCGGATTAATTCTGCATTGGAAATTCAAATCAATATCGATGCTTTACTTTGAAAATCTCACCATAGCGTGGGTTTCCAATCTCGGTTTTCCCCCTATCCAATTCGTGAAATCCACCGAACTTCCATCTAACCATTCCAAAGAATTTTCATTGTTCGGATTTCGCTAAATCAAGAAATTTTTTGTTTTATGTTGATGTTTTAATCAGATTCTCTTCTTTATGCTTGCAATTATTCTCGTTTCCAATTGAAACTATTATTTCTATCAATGAACTCTCAGTCAGACAAATCTTTTTTCACCAAGAGCCTTCCACTTCGAAAATCGCTAAAAGAATCATTACTTTCTATTTATGTATGCCTTTTAATGAGAAAAATTCAACCTTCATTCCGATCGGGAAAAGAGAATGCGAATGAACAGTTTTCGCTAAAATAAATATTGATTGTCTTTGGTTTTATAAAGCATAAATTGCTACAAAAATCATAAATTTTCAGAAATCAAACATTTGGATTTTTTCCCGAGTTCCTGAACAAAATCGTTCTCGTCCTGACTGTGAATTGAGACCAAGTGTCCCATTTGTTCCACACAATATTCCACGGCTTCATCAAACTCTATTTCTTGAGCGAAAGCCTTGCGATGAAGATAATCTTGGTTGACAACATCCACCAAACCTTGTACCAAGAAGCGGTTTTTTCAAGATACAACCATTCATCACGACACGGAATTTCAGCTCGATCATTCGGAGATCTGAATGGTTGAAAATATAACTATTTGAATGGAAAAGAATACTTGAATTGATCCAATTGATCGCTTTGTTGAATCGATGAAGAAATTTGATGGAAAAGGAGGAGAATCGTGATGAATAGACTGACCGCCATCACACCCATTCTGATCAATTGGTTAACTGGCTTTGAATTCGGGAAAATGGGAAGAACGAATGGAGCGACGATGCCAAGATGCCAATGCCAAAGTTTTGACGACCCAACGGGCAGGAATGACTGTTTTGACGGCCAGAAGGGCTGGAATCAAAGTTTTTGAAGGCCCGAGCGGCCTGAATCACTGTTTAGACGGCCCGAAGGACAGGAATGACTGTTTTGACGACCTGAAAGGCAGGAATGAATTTTCTGAAAGGTCCAAAGGGCTGGGATCAGGGGTGGAGCAGGGCCAAGCCTAAAGCCAGGCCAAGCCAGACCAATGGCTTCCAATTTGCTTGGCTTAGCCTTGGGAATTTAGCCAGGCCAATGAAAAGTCAAGGCGAAGTCAAAGTAAAATTAGCACTTGATCACAAAAACATTCAAATTGTTAAACTGAATACCTTTGTATTTTTGATGCGAAACAGAGAATTTTTCATTGATTTCTTATTTTTGTTATGGATTTTGCGATTTACAATCGTTATTCTTTTCGATCTTAACTTTATAATTTTAGATACAATTCGTCATTTCAAGCTTCGAGGAGCGCTTCTAGAATGCCGCAACCTGTGATCAAAACAGAAAAACTGCTAAGAATGATTGAAGGAAAAGACGAATCTTTGATTTTGGTAAGAGTTGTTTCTTTAAGCCCCTTCGCTCTTCGTATGCTTTGGTGTCCACTCGCACATCGGTTCTCTGGCTGAGAGTGTAAAAGGCCATTTTTGGAGACAGAGTTTGTAGAGCCAGAATTAAGCATTCTGGCTTGATGCCTAACCTTTTTGGTGGAAGGCGACGCCCCGGGCCCAGGGGCCGGCCCGGGATGGCAAACCAATAGCCTCGAGCCCCAAACCGAAAGGATGTTTTGGAACATGGCACTCCACCGTTTCCGGTGAGTGAAACCGCTGATGTTTGTGAAACCGCTACTGTTTTACGGAACCACCCATGGAGGGAGGTAGAATGGTCCGTTGCTCGTGACTGGACGAGATTATGGGAGCATAAGAGGATGTTATAGATCTTGAAAGCTCTTGAAAGCTTTCAGTTGTTGTGCCTTGTTCAATTGGAAGTAATTCAATACTTCCAGCTAACCATAAAGGAAAGATAACAAATAATGGACTCATGTATAGCATTTTGCCTAATCGTTTAAATCTAAAAAGTGAAAGTTTCAAATAGTTTTGACTGTTTACTTGAACGAAATGTCGGGTTCTAGAAGGCTCTGTAGCTTCAAGAAGAAGATATTTGTGAGAGCAGAAAGTGTGGAAACAACAAAGAAAGCGCCGATTGCCTGAAAGGCTTAATGTACCAGGTTTGTGTAGACATAAACATTGTACCAGAAACATTAACAGGTTTTTATAAATCAGACCTTTACCCCACCAGTGCCTGTTTTGCTCTAAACCCGAACGCCGATTCCCAGACACCAAATATTCGACCAGCAATTGCCGGGAAATTTAACGCAGGCTTGATTAATAACAATATAAGATCCAATGTCATTGCAAATAGCTGCATTCAGTTTGCATAAAACTTGATAAAATCTTTAAACCTGTGAAACCATCAAAGGTATTTGATATTCTTTCATCTCAACCGGTGTCTTCTTGACAATACAATATAAAGTATAGAAATTTATTGGTATTGAAAGAAAAGATAGAATAAATTCATATAAAATATAATAAGTTGGTTCATTAAACATTTTTGTTGGGTAGAGTCAGCCCAAACTAAGCCAAACATTCAAACAAGGTTTCCAGGCCAATAGTAAACTTAACAGATCAAGCTCATCTAAAGGCTATTTGACTTTCAGTTGGACTGCAGGAGACCTAGTAATGGGATATAATGTTTCTCTAATTTTAACCCAAAAATGAACTCTTATACAATCTGTCAAAAAATTATAGACGGAGCCTGTTTTTTGCCAGCTCAGAGCCGGACATAAGTGCTAGTCCAGTGTCGATTTTGGATTTTGTCAGCCAATCCCTTGTGGAGGAACTTCCAATACTCGCGTCATCGTGCATAAAAGTAAAGTTATTGCCCGGATTGTTGTTCAGATAGACGGCTAGATGTTTCTCGTTTGACAACGTTGTGCACAGTTTGGCGAGTGACCGGAAGCTTCATCTCCTAGCGAACCTCTTCGAGTGATGTCGTCGTGTTAGAGTGATGTCGTCTTCTTCGACGGATGTCGTCGTGTTTACCGTCAGGCCAGTAATAGATGTGTTTTACCTAAAGAAACCTTTATTGTTTATACAAAGTTTATATTAACCTTCATTGGAAGGCCATTCTCGCTACATTCGAATACACTTCTCAGAACGTCTGATGCGACGAGCAATGTCCCTGTTTGAGTGACCAAGCATGTCGAGCACATCGATACGCGTTTTTCCCACCACATCACAAAAACATTTATAAACAGAAATAATAAGCAAAAAAAGGAGAAAAAACTGAAAACAAATACCGATAGAATAAATGGTCAAATTTAAATTGCGTCTATAATTTTTTGACAGCTGATAAAACGTTTTTTGAACGATAAAGTACTTTGGATGGGTGAAATCCCATAAATTTTGCATGGGTTGTTTTTTTACATTAACGAAACTAAAAAATGCTTTTCACTGGACTAGCACTTATATCCGGCTCTAAACAAGCAAAAAACAGGGTGCGTCTATAATTTTTTGACAGAGTATATATAATGTAGCTTTATTATGAAATTCAAAAATTTGCAATCAATTCAAAGACAATATTCAAACTGGTAAACGGTATGGGTGAAACAATTCTGGGTTTTTGCATTCGATGAAACGGCTTTTGCTACTTACGAGTTCGCCACGATGACAGCAATGATCCTGTATCTGGGCACAAAATAGAATGGAGGAAAAATAGACAGATTGGGTCTTCTATTAAATAGAATTTTTACGGTGCTCACCATTTGTAATTATCAAGAATTTCAAAAGCCATTCAAATTGCCACTATGCTCTGTTTTTTGTCCTTTAGCCGAAGCCGAAGTCAACGCAGTCACACGAGGACGGCGACGATGAATCGGTGCCTCTTCAATGAACCCTGGCCATTGACGGTGTGAACCGCCGTACTCTCCCACCCTCAAAAATTCCTCTCCTCTGCTCTCTTTTCGTCATTTTTCCAAGTAAACACTGGGAACAAGAGCAAGAGAAAAAGTTCACTTTGGACAACAAAACAGTCAAACATCATGAAACAGAGTTTTTTTCAAACATCGCGAGACTTTGAACGTGCTCATTTTTGGGGAAGCCCCCATCCTTTTAACTGTGATATCATTGGCTCAAATTCGTGAGAACTTCTTTCGAAATTTGGAAATATGACTTCATTTCTATTTCACTTTTACGGATGTTGGTAAATATTGAATTTTTTGATCGAAAAGAGCAAAATGTAGATTTGCTGAGAGTTAAGTCTTTTTGCAGCTTTAGATAATATTTTTTGACTTGACTTGTCTTGATTCAGATAAAGCCTTTGCAAAATCGATTCTTTTCTGTTGCAGAGCAAGACATGACAGAATTGACGAATTAACGGATATCCGAGATCCTAAACCGATCCAACAGCATTGCCATCATCGTAAAAGATCGCGAAGAAACACCTGAAATTTCAAGGCTTGTGTTGACCGCATTTTTCTGATTTTGAATCATATACTAAATCTCGCCATTTAGGCTTTTCTCTGTTCAAACGTAAAAAAAACTATAGCAAAACGCAAGAGCTGGGCTGGCCAGAGCTATTCGTATGCATAGTTAGCCCAAACTAAGCCAAACATTCAAACAAGTTTTCCAGGCCAATAGTAAGCTTAACAGATCAAGCTCAACTTAAGGCTATTTGACTTTCAGTTGGACTGCAGCAGACCTAATAATGGGATATAATGTTTCTCTAATTTTAACGCAAAAATGAACCCACGAGTAGACTGCTCTTATATTTCTGAAATTAAATGTTTTCTTGAATAAAATGATTCATTGTATGGAAAAACTACAGATACAGTCATGGACAAAAGTCTTTACCCCTACCGAGATCAGCTTTTAAAACGCAAAATTTTTCAACTTTTTAACAAGTTTTAAAAATTGTTTTCAAAGTATTTTGTAGCATTTTTACTCTAGTTTTTATATCCCATAACCAAAAGAAACAACGATTTATTTTAGGCAACAATGAACGACGTTAACAAAAAAAACCCTCAAAACAGGTGGACAAAAGTCTTTACCCCTCGAACAAATAGTGAGAAAAAACCGAGTATTTTAATATTTGGTAGGGCCTCCTTTTGATGAAATTATTGCTTGAATCCTTCTCGGCATCGAGTCGACCAAATCCTGTAAAATTTGAGGACCGATCTTTTTCCAGACGTCTCGAATGCAGTACCATAGCTCAATCTTGGTATTGAAGCGTTTTCCCTTCAATTTCAGCTTCAAAAACGCCCACAAATGTTCGATAACGTTCAAATCCGGACTGTAGGGAGGAGCAGATACGAGCTGAACTCCATTCGATCGGAACCATCCGGGTAGACGAGCTCTATCACCGTTGGCAAGGCGAACAACTCGCCCCATTAGCAGTTGCGACTTGTGGCATGGAGCGTTGTCCTGGTACATCAACCATCCTTGTCCAATTTTTGTGGTCGCAAATGAAAGAAGATCGTTCTCCAAAATCGCCTTGTATCGTTGAGCGTCCAAAGTTGAATTGAGAAGAACGAGCGGACCTGGTGAACTTCTAGTCATCGCTTTTGAAAAAAAAAGTCAATAGGCATAAAGATAAAAGTTTCTTACCCCACAACATGATTGATCCGCCACCAAATTTGACTGTCGCACGAAGGTATTTGGTGCTATATTGTTGTCCGACAGGTCTCCGGATCAAATGATTGCCGTCGGGATTGAAAAGGTTGATCTTCGATTCATCGGTGAAGATGACATTGGCCCAGTCGTTGCTTGTCGAACTTTCATACTTCTCGGCAAAGTCGAGTCGAATCTTCCGGTGTTTGGCGACCATCAGGGGCTTCTTGGCAGGTCTTCTAGTCATCAATCCTGCATGAATCAAACATCTGCTTACTGTCTTTCGATTGATGTCCTTGTTAAATTGATGCTTGATTAATCTGACTCCATCGGAAGCATTAAGATTTGGATCCTTTTTGTGGGCCAAAATTAGAACCTTGTCTTCTCTTGGTGTTGTGACGGGTGAACGACCTGTTTTGAATGCTCGGTGAAGAATTCCAGTCGTTTTTTCTTTCTTGCAAAGCTTTTTCACCGTTTCGGGGCTGCATTTGAATACGCTCGCAACATCCTTTACTTTGTCGCCTCGTTTCCTTGCTTCCATAATATTTTCTTTGTCGGGAGTGGTCAGATAGGCTCCAGGCATCACTAGAATTAAAAAATAATAAAGCATTGTTATGTGAAAAATAACGAAACAACAGCAAGAAAATAAAAAGTTGAAAAGGGGTAAAGACTTTTGTCCACCTGTTTTGAGGGTTTTTTTTGTTAACGTCGTTCTTTGTTGCCTAAAATAAATCGTTGTTTCTTTTGGTTATGGGATATAAAAAATAGAGTAAAAATGCTACAAAATACTTTGAAAACAATTTTTAAAACTTGTTAAAAAGTTGAAAAATTTTGCGTTTTAAAAGCTGACCTCGGTAGGGGTAAAGACTTTTGTTCATGACTGTATGTGAAAATGGGGAAATTTGTGTTCTGTAAAAAATTAATTTTTGATTTTTGTGTTGAAATTATGACAAACACAATTCAAATTAAAGAATTGCTCCCAAACCCTTTTCTTTAATCATCCATGACTTCATAGACAAAATACAAGAAGAATAGAGTCCGCTTTTTTATTTCAAGTTTAAACTACCGTTAAATAGGACTCTCGTCCTCTTTCCCATTGTAGGTGCAGCGTTAACCATTAAAAATTTTGTCTCCTGCATTCAGGGACGTGCTCACCAGTTCACTATTTATATAAATAGTCTAAACAGTGATTCAGGCCGCTCGGGGCTTCAAAAACTTCGATTCTGCCCGTCATAACAGTCATTTCTGCCCGTTGGGCCGTCAAAACTTCGGCATCGTCGCTCTATTCGTTATTCCCATTTCCCCTAATTCAAAGCGAAATAACCAATTGATCAGAATGGGTGTGATGACCGTCAGTCTATTCATCACGATTCTCCTCCTTTTCTATCAAATTTCTTCGTCGATTCAACAAAGCGATCAATTGAATCAATTCACGTATTCTTTTTCCTTCAAATAGCCATATTTTCAACCCTTCAGATCTCCGAATGATCGAGATGAAATTTTGTCTCGTGACCGGCGTACTTTGAAGTAAGTCAGAAAGAGATTATGGAGATTTGTGGTTTGAAGAAATAAATGGATTTCCATCTTGTTACTGGCTTGAGTTAAGTTTTTAGTGTAAAATGAACTTATGCAGTGGTGTACTATAAAAATTAGCAATGCCTTTGCTTTTGCTAAATTACAAAATTTAATTTTAGGGATATTCATTTTGGTTTCACAGGCGCCGAAGTGGCTGAATGTAGCGAGAATGGCCTTCCAATGAAGGTTAATATAAACTTTGTATAAACAATAAAGGTTTCTTTAGGTGAAACACATCTATTACTGGCCTGGCAATAATATTTCTTTCACGTGCAATGTTTGTCAACCGTTAGTTTCGTCTGTATAGGATCTAAATGTTCTGTTCGAATTTTAGAGATTTTCATCCAAATAGGAAGATCAAAATGTGGGCTTGGGCCGCAAAAGTGTACGACTTTTTCGAACATTACCAGAAGAATAAGGTACAATTCTTTTCGATTTTCTGCTATTTTTGCACATTTAGGAGTTGCAACACGCGGATGTTGGCGTGCAATTTTTACAACTCAACTCCGAGATCAATACAAGCCCGAACGAATTCTATGGATCAGAGAATTGTGGTCCGTCTTACATGCCCGGAAATCGGTGCGTTTCTTGTTTTTGTTAAAACATAAGGTATTTATTGCCTTGTTTGTTTAAAAAAAATTTGTTTTTTTAGAGATCAGGCCACAGGGAACGGATCTTTGCCCCATATCCGACGACAAACGTTTGAACAAATTGGCAATACGTTACACATTCATAATGTACTTTAGGTGTAGTTTAGCTGTAAGTTTATCTTGATTTTTAGGCTGAAGCAAGGGCGGCTGGTGTGTATTTTTGCTATGATGATACTGCGTTGCATTTGGTATACTTTCACAGCGGCAATTAAACATTTACCCATGTTTAGGTCCGCTATTTCTATATTCTTCACGCAATGACGCCGATCAATCGAGTCAATTGGATGGATGATGCCAATTTGAAGAATCGTGTTCCACTGAGTCCGGATATCGGTCAATTTTAACAATTCTTTCTAAACTTACACATTTTAGGCAAAATGGTCAGTGAATCGTCTGACAAAAAGGCTTCATTACCGTCTCCATTTCAATCTGGCAATGATTGCGGGAAACCGATTTATGTAAGTGATTAAGGATATTAAAGTAAATTTTATGGAATTAAGTGCCCGATTTTCCACTAAGCCACACTGAATATTACCGCACCCTATTAAAATCTAGATGTACCCGGATACTCAATGGAAATTCAACTGGCATCCCATCATCTATAAACGCGAAAATGACCCTATTTGTGATAGCGGTGATCTTTGGTGCGAACAATATTTGGTAATCGATTTCTTTTTAAGTGCATTCAAGGTAATTTTAGAAACTTCACCCGGACGCCGACGACTTAGTGATACGAAAAGTGCCGGAGACGCCGATACATCTGTATGTTCTCAAACGATCGATCATTGAGGCTAGTTTTTCAAATTTTAATGAAAATAGCTCATCAAACGCTTTAAATTTCGCATGTTTGGAATTAATATTGGCGTTTTAGAAAAGATTCTACACGAATGTGGCGTTGGCTTTTCGATGGGAGCCATGGAGTAGATGCGATTCGGGAAGAACACATCAACGCCGAGAGGGTGGGGGTGTTTCGATGAATTTTAAAAGTTTAAAATCATTTAGGACACTGTGTTTTGCAGCTCGTCGATGGTAAAAAGAAAACGAACTCGGAACTGAATACCCATTTTGAAGCATCGAGGTACCTTTTACTGAGCTTTAAGCTGACTTAAGAAAAGTGGTTTAGGTGGATGTCCCGATTGGATAGCATTTTCGGGCTTTCTGTAGGAAAAGAGACGGCATTTTTGAGATTGCAAAGGTAAGAGTTGTTTGCGAAAATTCATACTTAAAATGGGTAAACGGCGTTTTAGTTCAACTGTGATGACGATGATCATGGATCAACCAGTGAAGACCGATTGGGGGCCGAGAGAACGATCGGGGAGTGTTCGTAAGATTGACAATTTTTATGAACAAGTTTGTTTTACCTACTTGAATAGCCTGTTCATAAGTTCGACTCAAGCCTTTGCCTCAATTTCTCTTTAGGTAATCTTTCCGTCGTTGGACATCCCGGGCGAACAATTCAACCGAAAAAAAATCACATTGAAAAACGAGTGGAGGGCTTGTTTTAAGTGAGAATTCTGAGATTATTCTAACTTTGATTTACGAGGTTTCTTTTGGAATTGAGCTTGCGATAAAATAAGAGATAATGGAGCTGTTAAAAAAAATGTCTTTTAGATACAAACACTCGGGAGAAAATGAGGGAAATGAATCGTATTCGGATATTGTTGGCACCTATGTGATCGAAACAAAGATGTGCCCCTAAAGTGTATTTATTACTTTATATTGCTGTATATATCAATGTTCCTCTCTTCTTTGTCTTCTTCTGATGGGACAACATCTCTTCATTCACACCATCGATGCAATAAATTCTCTCGTTTGTGTGCAGTTTCTTGTAGATTCTAAATATAAGATGAAAACTGGAAAAATCACTTACGGTCAAAAATAACCTAGAAGTAAAGCAGCCCAAAGTGAATAGAGTCAGCTCCGCTTGGTTAATATTTAATAGAAATGAAATAGAAAAGAGATTACGGTAGAAAAAGACTGAATATCTTGAAAAATGATAGAAAAGTTGGTATATTTCTACCGTAAATCATTCTCTTTTTTGCACTATTAACCAAGAGGAGCTGACTTTAAAAGTGACTGATTATGTAGTTGAGCCACACTTACCGAAAGAAGCTTGATGGTATGGAAGGTAAAGAAGATAAAAATAAAACTTTTAAAAAGTAAGACGATCGACTTCTTAGGAATTTCAAGAAAAGCTGAATAAATTAGCCTAGGGCTCCAAAATAACATAGAACTAGGGTAACCCAAAATGCCCTGTTACTTTAGTTGATCCCAAAATTTTGCTGGATGCGCTAACCCAATGACTGTGTGGAGTTAAACATTAAAGTTAAACAGCTAAACAAAATCAAAATTTCGAAGTTTCCATTCTTTCAACTGTGATATCATTGGCTAAAATTCGTGAGAACTTCTTTGGAAATTTCGAAATATGACTTCATTTCTATTTCCTTTTACGGATGTTGGTAAATATTGAATTTTTTGATCGAAAAGAGCAAAATGTAGATTTGCTGAGAGTTAAGTCTTTTTGCAGCTTTAGATAATATTTTTTGACTTGACTTGTCTTGATTCAGATAAAGCCTTTGCAAAATCGATTCTTTTCTGTTGCAGAGCAAGACATGACAGAATTGACGAATGAACGGATATCCGAGATCCCAAACCGATCCAAAAGCATTGCCATCATCGTAAAAGATCGCGAAGAAACACCTGAAATTTCAAGGCTTGTGTTGACCACATTTTTCTGATTTTGAATCATATACTAAATCTCGCCATTTATAGAGTCCGCTTTTTCATTTCAAATTTATACCTCCGTTAAATAGAACTCTCGTCCACTTTCCCTTTGTAGGTGCAACCATTAAAATTTTTGTCTCCTGCATTCAGGTATGTGCTCACTAGTTTACTATTTATATAAATAGATGAAATTAGAGTGGAGGTTGCAGATAAAGTTCTCGAGGAAAATCCGGGCTCTTGTGAGATACTCTGTAAATTAGTGCAAACCTGGAATATACGGATTAACTAAATTATCCGAGTTTCAAATTCGAACTTTCTCCAGCTAAGATTCTACCCACGGCGCCTAACAAAACATCAGAAGCCGAATATTCGCACAGTTCTGATATAAATTTAATCAAGAAGTGATTTGGTCAAAAAAATTCTGAATAAGGCCAGAATAGCAAAACAAAAAGCCAGAAACTCCTGGGGCTTCTTTTACAGGCAATATGTTACTGGATTTTCATTACTGACGGTCTGTATTATTTTATCCAATTATCAGATGTAAGATTTCCGTTGTCTGTAAGTAATAAATTTAACATTTATTGAATAGATTACAATTAGCTTAAAAGGTCTTCAGCTGTCATTGAAAGAGCCAAAGACAGATCCAAGATTTCTGACCCGGCGAGCCGATTGCAGGTACATCCCGTGATTCCTTGAGTGAATGTCTGCATGCATTCTTGGTAACAGCCAGCTTTGATGGAATAGTTGCGAAGCCTGCGTAAAGCTGCATCAAAATTGATTGACACTTCCTGAAATTCAATTGAACCTAAATACAGCCGTTGAACCTCGTTAATAACCATCGAAGGAGTTCGGAAAATTGGAGTCGCTTTACTAACTAACGTTCGATGGAACCTCGGAAAACCCTGGCGTAACTAGAACCGGTTTTTGTTCAGACAACTTTGAATCTTGAAGCTTAAAAACTTCTTTAGTAAATTTTCTAAGAATATCAAACTAACATTTTATTTCAATGATTTTAAGGGTGAGGCAGCAAACTACCTTTCTGCTGTTACCGCTTACCAGGGGAAACTCTTTTTTTTATTAACCTCTTTTTCGTGGCTGGTACTCAACGAAAGGGCAACAGTCACAGTCACCATCAACATCATCGCCACCATAAGTTTTCGCATCGCTAAATTGTTTTTCTATAGAATGTAGATGAAAGGAGAAACAAGAAAGGAAACTTATCTATCTATGCTATACACAACTCTAGATGATTTGAAACGGAAAAACGAAAGGAAATAAAGACGTTTTCTCTCATTGGGTGAAAATGCAATAACTAATGCAAAAACTGATTGGAAAAGCTTTTTTCTCTAAAATAAGTAAAATTTCTGGGAAAATGTTGTCAAAATGCGTGTGCAATTCATGAAGCAGCAAATATACACATGTTAATGTGATGGGGAGATCAAAATCTCCCCATCCTATCAACATTCCAACATACAAGTGAACACAAGTTGGGGTGATTGCAGCCGCTTAAATTCTCCGATAGGATCCTTTTTGTGCAAAACATTTGTCGGAACCCACCTTCGCTTCACAGATTCTTGCTTTGTGAATCGTTTTTCTTTTGTTTCGCGAACTGATTCAAAACTGATTCACTTCTCAAAGACACGTTTGAGACGCGCGTACAACTCAAAATAGACTTTCTATATTTTGAGCGGAAGTAATTTCTTTCTTCCTCTTCAATATCGTTTTTTCACCCAATGAGATAAAAGTCTTTATTTCCTTTCGTTTTTCAGTTTCAAATCATCTAAAGTTTTGTATAGCATAGATTAGCAATAAGTTCCCTTTCTTGTTTCTGCTTTCATCTACATTCTATAGAAAAACAATTTAGCGATGCGAAAACTTATGGTGGCGATGATGTTGATGGTGACTGTGACTGTTGCCCTTTCGTCGAGCAATTCGGACGAAATTCCCACAGAGCGCACATGCTACGTTACGAGTTACCATTACGACGCAAATTGGACCAAGCCGGAGCATAGAGAACTGCCCGAGAGAAGTTGTTCCGAAAACAGACCGCATTGTGTCACGTTGACGTTTAAATCGGGGAAAGTGTCGTATGGATGCTGGCATTGCCCGGTGACCGTTTCGCTATAAACATTGAAAGAGTTGTTTGTGTTTAGAAGGTTGGTGCACACTTCTACGAGGGAATCGGCACTGCAGATTGTTGTGACACGGATCGCTGCAACAAGCCGAAGCCTTTCAATTGTCACCTTAGGGTGGGTTTATTTGGAAATTTTGTTTGTTTGTTGTTTCAAAAAGCTGTGAAATGCTCGATTCAGGAAACGGAAAATGACGAATCGGACAAATGTGAAGCGGACGGAGTGGAGTCTTTTTGCGCGGGTTACTACGACGACTACTCTGTTGGGAAATGCACAAATGAGTGTAAGGTAGGCGCTTTCTGCGTGTGGGAATTTGCAAATTCTGCATTTAGAATCAAAAGCTGAACGTGCGAATTGAGGGTGGACGGGATGCAGAGGGCAGGGATCGGCCGATGATGTGTTGCGATACGGAGATGTGCAATATGGTAAGGGATTTGGTAGATAAAACAGCGTAAACATTCCAATAGAAGAGCTCCTTCTAAACGAAGTTTTTCATTTTGCCGGTTTTCCAACTTTTGGATAAGAAAATTTTGATGGATTTTCATCCGCTTTAACTTTTTAAATTGTTTACATTTTCAAATTTCAAATTTAATTTTTAAATTGACGGTGTTGATGATGGAAGAATTGAAAAATTCTCGAATGCTTTCAAATAATATTAATAGGCTAGAAGACTTGATTACACCGGAAAGCGGATGAAAATCCATCAAAAACATTCATTTTTGAGGAGCTCTTGAACATCAGGGGATCCTGTATCTGGGCACAAAATAGAATAGAGGAAAAATAGACAGATTGGGTCTTCTATTAAATATAATTTTTACGGTGTTCACCATTTTTACTTATCAAGATTTTCAAAAGCCATTCAAGTTGCCACTATGATCTGTTTTTTGTCCTTTAGCCGAAGCCAAAGTCAACGCAGTCACCCAAGGATGGCGACGATGAATCGGTGCCTCTTCAATGAACCCTGGCCATTGACGGTGTTGATGATGGGATTCGTGTTGCTCGTCTCCTCCTCTCTCCCTCCTCTCTTCTTTGTCTTCTTCTGATGGGACAACATCTCTTCATTCACATCACATGACACACCATCGATGCAATAAATTCTCTCGTTTGTGTGCAGTTTCTTTAGATAGATAATCTGCTTTAGTTCTGAATATAATGAACTAAAATTATAAAATCAATTTATTCAAGCAATTTTCAATCCCCGTAATCATGATCGTTTTCCGTAAATACCATGTTCTGCGGTAAATCACCGCAGCAAGATAAAAAAGAGCGATCGCTGATTTTCCACATGAAAGTCTTCTTTTAAAAAATGCTCTTCCAGCTTGTTGTGATTCTTCCATAATATCAAGAGAATATTTCAGCCAGTAGAATGGTTGTTTATTAAATTGAATTCGCAAAGAATTGAGGAAAGAGCTCGCCAGATCACTGTCATCTTCTAATCTTTCGAAATGACATCCAATTTCAATTTTTTCTAAAAGTTACAGCGTTTTAAATTTCAGGAGATAAAAATTTAACCTTGTACTGTGTTAAAAGGGTTACTTTCTGGTATGCTGGCTTCACGGGCTTGTAGCTCGGTCAAAAATATTCGGATCAGCCCACATGTGGTACCATAATGGTCCTTAAATACTTTTCTACAAATTTGAATTAAAAATTCTTGACGAAAATTTGTTCGAGTGGGCTAAATATCGGTCAGAAGGCGTTCAAATCGGTTTTCTCATCGCAAAATTGAGATTTCGACAACGTCTCTGTCGCGATAAATTATTTTTCCAGACGCTTTTTATGAATAAAAAAGAATTACCCAAGATAATGGTAGATGACAATCAGAATTTTGTAAGGAATCTGAAATTGAATCGGAAGAGTTCAGATTGATGTGCTCGTCGAAGCAAGCCAAAACGAATGAATATGCTTATCAAAAATGGCGGAAAATCTATTAAATACTAACGTTATCTTTTGTTGCAGGTTTTTGTTGGAGTTTATTAGTTAAAATTATAAAATAAAGCTGTTAAATCAAGGTGGATCTATCATTTTGTTACGCGGGAAAAATGGCGAAAAGCATAGAAACATTTCTATAAGCGCAATGTCTTCGCGATGAAATAACAGTTTGATGCAAATTGATTTAAAACTAAATTTTGAACTTGTTTTTGGTCAAAACTTGAATTTTTATTCAAAATGTCTAGTCAAAGTTTTGACGGCCCAACGGACAGGAATGACTGTTTTGACGGCCAGAAGGGCGGGAATCGAAGTTTTTGAAGGCCAGAGCGGCCTGAATCACTGTTTAGACGGCCCGAAGGACAGGAATGACTGTTTTGACGACCTGAAAGGTTTTTATTAGGTTGGCGACATTGAAATTTCGTTTTTGAGCAACAACAAAATTTATTCGTAGCCCCTGATCCCAGCCCTTTCACTTTTCAGAAAATTCATTCCTGCCTTTCAGGTCGTCAAAACAGTCATTCCTGTCCTTCAGGCCGTCTAAACAGTGATTCAGGCCGCTCGGGCCTTCAAAAACTTCGACTCCAGCCCTTCTGGCCGTCAAAACAGTCATTCCTGCCCGTTGGGCCGTCAAAACTTTGACTTTGGCACTTTGGCATCGTCGCTCCATTCGTTCTTCCCATTTTCCCGAATTCAAAGCGAGTTAACCAATTGATCGGAATGGGTGTGATGGCGGTCAGTCGGTTCATCACGATTCTCCTCCTTTTCCATCAAATTTCTTCGTCGATTCAACAAAGCGATCAATTGGATCAATTCACGTATTCTTTTCCATTCAAATAGTTATCTTTTTAACCATTCAGATCTCCGAATGATCGAGCTGAAATTCCATCTCGTGATGGATGGTTGTATTTTGCAAAAACCGCTTCTTGGTACAAGGTTTGGTGGATGTTGTCAACCAAGATTATCTTCATCGAAAGGCTATCGATCAAGAAATGGAGTTTGATAAAGCCGAGGAATATTGTGTGGAACAAATGGGTCACTTGGTCTCAATTCACAGTCAGGAAGAGAACGATTTAGTTCAGAAACTCGGTTAGAAATCCAAATGTTTGTTCTGAAAATTTATGATTTTTGTAGCAATTTATGCTTTACAAAACCAAAGACAATCAATATTTATTTTAGCGAAAACTGTTCATTCGCACTCTCTCTTCTCGATCGGAATGAAGGTTGAATTTTTCTTATTAAAAGGCATACATAAATAGAAAGTAATCATTCTTTCAGCGATTTTCGAAGTCGAAGGCTCTTTGTGAAAAAAGATTCATTTGACTGAGAGTTCTTTGATAGAAATAATGGTTTCAATTGGAAACGAGAATAATTGCAAGCATAAAAAAGAGAATCTGATTAAAACATCAACATAAAACATAAAACAAAAAATTTTTTTATTTAGCGAAATCCGAACAATGAAAATTCTTTGGAATGGATAGATGGAAGTTCGGTGGATTTCACGAATTGGATAGGGGGAAAACCGAAATTGGAGACCCACGCTATGGTGAGATTTTCAACGTAAAGCATCGATATTGATTTGAATTTCCAATGCAGAATTAATCCGAAAATGTTTCTATCAAACCAAGGAAATTTCTTTGTGTAAAGTCACGCAAAATGTCTTCCCAAAGGATTTTCATCCGAAATGAGCACATTTCAGCTTTGGGGCGGCGATGGGAGATGGTCGGTCTTTTTTCCATGGGGTTTATCCGTCCCTTTTATCTGCAAAAGGAGCTCTGAATTTTGATAAATTCTGTGTGTTCCTTTCTATGAACAAAAACGAATAAATTCCATTTTATCTATTCTTCCGAAAACACACAGACATTTCACTTCATTTCGAAACACAAAATGTTTTTCAGTCACAGTTTCAGCTGGTTGTTGTCATTCAAACTCTAATTCGTCACAGATTGAGGAGAGAAGACAAAGTTAAACAAGAAATTTGTTGGGCAATAAAGGGAAAGGAGGGGAAAGCACGATTCGTTTAGTCATCAGTTGATTTCGATTAAGGAATTTGAGTCGGCAAACAATGAGTTAACGACTCAATCGCATCAGGAATTCTTTTTTGGAAAAAGAAACGCTCATTCTCTCAAGAAAGGATGGAGAGCCTTCGATAGTGACAGTTTCAAGCAACAAAAAAACAAAAACACCGGCTTTTTCAGGAAACGGAAAATGACGAATCGGACAAATGTGAAGCGGACGGAGTGGAGTCTTTTTGCGCCGGTTACTACGACGACTACACTCCTGGGAAATGCACAAATGAGTATAAGGTAGGCGCTTTCTGCGTGTGGGACTTTGGAAATTCTGCATTTAGAATCAAAAGTGAAGGTGTGACATGAGGGTGGACGGGATGAGCAGGGCAGAGATCGGTCAATGATGTGCTGCGATACGGAGATGTGCAAAATGGTGAGAGATTTTTTGGATAAAACAGCGTCAAGATTCCAAAATGGAGGTGACTTTTAATTTACAGCTTCGAGCAGCGCAAACAGCTCGCGAGGTTGCCTCAGCAGGGGCATACGCTGAGTACTGGAAAGCTTTAGATGAGATCGATGCCAGGTTTTTGCAAGAGACTCACCTATGCAGATATAGCAGAACGGTAAGTGAAAAGCAGTGAATGATAGCGCCTAGCCAGCTCCTCCATTCAAGACAGTCCGAAGATAGAGCCCGTGACAAGTACCACTATCGGTACCCATCAGGTAAAAGTTACGAAGACGTGGTCTCCAGATTGGAGCCGGTGATCATGAAGTTGGAAAGACAAGTATTTTAAAAAGAGTCCAGATGTGAGTTTTCCGACCGATGTACTGGTCGTTGGGCATCAAGTAATCTTGCGCTGTATTCTCGGTTATATCTACGATCGACCGTTGATGGAGTTGCCTTATTTGAACTGTCCGCTTCATTCACTCGTTAAGCTCACCCCTCGTGCATATCATTGCGATTCGACCATCTACAAGTATGATATGCACAGTGGAAAGGTGAGTGAACGAGATCCAGGGTACTGTAAGGTTAGCTTCTTGTTGTATTACAGGCTGTTTTGAGACATTTATTGACCACGACAAACAAAGAAAACCAAAGACAGAATTTCATGGATTCTTTTAAACAAACATTGATATATTGGGTTGTCCAGTTATGAATGCGCGTTTTTACTATTTTGTAAATTTCTCAAGATATCGAACAGATGTATATGAGTGTTATATATCATTCGAAAGCTGAAGATCTCCTCTACATTATGGAATAAAAAGTTTTTGAATTCATTCAACTTTTTGGGAAATTGACTGCACAAAGGGAGAGGTCGTCTTCGAAAAAACCCATTCCAGCTTAGCTATTCCTCAAGTTTTATGGTGTAAAATAACCGCCCAGAAAAGAAAAGAAAAGTAAAGATGCTTTGAAATTGTTATATTTTTAAAAAAGGTTGTATTGATATATCTATTGGCCAAACATCAAACGGTTAACTCAATTTGTTAAGCCAAAACTTGATCCAAAGGCACCCTTCCATTTTTTGGCCCCCTGTTCTTCTGTGCAGTCAATTTGCCCAAAAGCTGGACAAATTCAAAAACCTTTTATATCAAAATGTAGAGGAGATCTTCAGCTTTCGAATAATACTTATATATATCTTTTTCTTGATTTCGGTATCTTGAGGAATTAACAAAATAGTAAAAAACGTGCACTCATAACTGGACAACCCAATACGTATACAGTAATAAATACATTTTAGGGGCACATCTTTGTTTCGATCACATAGGTGCCAACAATATCCGAATACGATCCATTTCCCTCATTTTCTCCCGAGTGTTTGTATCTAAAAGACATTTTTTTAACAGCTCCATCATCTCTTACTTTATCGCAAGCTCAATTCCAAAAGAAATCTCGTAAATCAAAGTTAGAATAATCTCAGAATTCTCACTTAAAACAAGCCCTCCACTCGTTGTTCAATGTGAATTTCTTTCGGTTGAATTGTTCTCCCGGGATGTCCAACGAGGGAAAGATTACCTAAAGAAAAATTGAGACAAAGGCTTGAGTGAAACCTAAAACAGGCCATTCAAGTAGGTAAAAACTTACCTTTTCATAGAAATTGTCAATCTTTCGAACACTCCCCGATCGTTCTCTCGGCCCACAATCGGTCTTCACTGGTTGATCCATGATCATCGTCATCACAGTTGAACTAAAACGCAATTGACTCCTTTTATGTATGAATTTTCGCAAACAACTCTTACCTGTGCAATCTCACAAATGTCGTATTCTTTCCTCCAGAAAGCCTGAAAATGCTATCCAATCGGGACATCCACCTAAACCACTTTTCTTAAGTCAGCTTAAAACTCAGTAAAAGGTACCTCGTCCATTGCGTATAAGCATTTGACGATTCCATTTTCTTTTTACCATCGACGAGCTGCAAAACACAGTGTCCTAAATGATTTTAAACTTGCTAAAATCCAAATTTCAGTAAATTCATCGAAACACCCCCACCCTCTCGGCGTTGATGTGTTTTTCCCAAATCGCATTTACTCCACGGCTCCCATCGAAAAGCCAACGCCACATCCGTGTAAAATCGTTTCTAAAACGTAAATATTAATTCCAAACATGTGAAATTTAAGGCGCTTGATTAGCTATTTTCACTAAAACTTGAAAAACTAGCCTCAATCGTATCAGATCGTAGGAGCAGATACAGATGTATCGGCGTCTCCGGCACTTTTCGTATCACTAAGTCGTCGGTGTCGGGGTGAAGTTTCTAAAATTACCTTGAATGCACTTAAAAAGGAATGGATTACCAAATATTTTTCGCACTCAAGATCACCGCTATCACACATCGACTCATTTTCGCGTCTATAGATGATGGGATGCCAGTTGAATTTCCATTGAGTATCCGGGTACATCTAGATTTTAATAGGGTGCGCTAATATTCAGTGTGGCTGAATGGAAAATCGGGCACTTAATTCCATAAAATCTACTTTAATATTCTTACACACTTACATAAATCGGTTTCCCGCAATCATTGCCACATTGAAATGAATGCGGTAATGAAGCCTTTTTGTCAGGCGATTCACTGACCATTTTGCCTAAAATGTGTAAGTTTAGAAAGAATTGTTAAAATTGACCCATATCCGGACTCAGTGGAACCCGATTCTTCGAATTGGCATCATCCATCCAATTGACTCGATTGATCGGCGTCATCGCGTGAAGAATATAGAAATAACGGACCTAAACATGGGTAAAAGTTTAATTGCCGCTGTGAAAGTATACCAAATGGATCGCGTCATCGTAGCAAAAATACACACCAGCCGCCCTTGCTTCAGCCTAAAAATTAAGATAAACTTACAAGTAAAAACATAAACTTACATTATGAATATGTAACGTATTGCCAATTTGTTCGAACGTTTGTCGTCGGATATGGGGCAAAGATCCGTTCCCTGTGGCCTGATCTCTAAAAAAACAAATTTTTTTCAAACAAACAAGGCAATAAATATCTTACGTTTTAACAAAAACAAGAAACGCACCGATTTCGGGGCATGTAAGACGGACCACAATTCTCTGATCCATAGAATTCGTTCGGCCTTGTATTGATCTCGGAGTTGAGTTGTAAAAATTGCGTCACAATATCCGCGTGTTGCAACTTCTAAATGTGGCAACGATAGTAGAAAATCGAAAAAAATTTTACCTTATTCTTCTGGTAATGATGGAAAAAGTCGTATATATATGCGGCCCAACCCCACGTTTTGATCTTCCCATTTGAATCGAGACCTCTAAAATTCGAACAGAACATTTATTTAGATCCTATGAACGAAACTAACCGTTGACAAACTTTGCACGTGAAAGAAATATTATCGCCAGGCCAGTAATAGATGTGTTTTACCTAAAGAAACCTTCATTGTTTATACCAAGTTTATATTAACCCTCATTGGAAGGCCATTCTCGCTACATTCAGCCACTTCCGCGCCTTTGAAACCAAAATGAATATCCCTAAAATTAAATTTTATAATTTAAGAAAAGTAAAGGCATCGCTAATTTTTATAGTACACCACTGCATAAGTTCATTTTACGCTAAAAACTTAACTCAAGCCAGTAACAAGATGGAAATCCATTTATTTCTTCAACCCCAAACCTCCATAATCTCTTTCTGACTTACTTCAAAGTACGACGATCACGAGACAAAATTTCATCTCGATCATTCGGAGATCTGAAGGATTGAAAATATGGCTATTTGAAGGGAAAAGAATACGTGAATTGACCCAATTGATCACTTTGTTGAATCGACCAAGAAATTTGATGGAAAAAGAGGAGAAGACTGACGGCCATCACACCCATTCTGCTCAACTCGTTAATTCGTTTCGAATTAGGGGAAATGGGAAGAACGAATGTAGCGACGATGCCAAAGTGCCAAAGCCAAAGTTTTGACGGCCCAACGGGCAGGAATGACTGTTTTGACTGCCTGAAGGGCTGGAATCGAAGTTTTGGAAGGCCAGAGCGGCCTGAATCACTGTCTAGACGACCCGAAGGACAAGAATGACTGTTTTGACGACCTGAATGGCCTGAAGAAATTTAAAAATTGAAAAGTAACCACATTTAAACATGTGATTTATAGAAAAACTGTGTAACTGATGTTAAATTCAGCTCACAATCGGTGGCTTTTAAGTCTTTCAACTCTAATTTCATCTATTTATATAAATAGTGAACTGGTGAGCACTCCCTGAATGCAGGAGACAAGAATTTAAATGGCTAACGCTGCACCTACAAAAGGAAAGACGACGAGAGTTCTATTTAATGGAAGTATAAACTTGAAATGAAAAAGCGGACCCGATTCTCCTTGTATTTTGTCTTTTCTCCCGTAATCTCTTTTCTATTTCATTTCTATTACATATTAACCAAGCGGAGCTCACTCTATTCCAATGTCATGGCAAAAAGCTGCATTCAGTTTGCATAAAACTTGATGAAATCTTCAAACCTGTGAAACCATCAAAGGTATTTGATATTCTTTCATCTCAACCGGTCTCTTCTTGACAATACAATATAAAGTATAGAAATTTATTGGCATTGAAAGAAAAGATAGGATAAATTCATATAAAATATAATAAGTTGGTTGATTAAACATTTTTGTTCGGTAAAGTCAGCCCAAACGAAGCCAAACATTCAAACAAGGTTTCCAGGCCAATGGTAAGCTTAACAGGTCAAGCTCAACTTTAGGCTATTTGACTTTCAGTTGGACCACAGCAGACCTAAGAATGGGGTATAATGTTCTCTAATTTTAATGCAAAAATGAACCCACGAGTAGACTGCTCTTATACAATCTGCCAAAAAAATTATAGTCGCACCCTGTTTTTTGCTAGTTGAGAGCCGGACATAAGTGCTAGCCCAGTGTCGATTTTCCGTTTTGTCAGCCAATCTCCTGTGGAGCAACTTGCATGAATACTCGCGTTATCGTGCATAAAAATAAAGTTATTGCCCGGATTATTGTTCAGATAGACGGTTAGATGTTTGTCCAACACTTGTTGATAGTCAAGCGATGTCATCCGGGTCGAAATAAACTAGCTCAAGCCCACCAGCTCACCGTCTCGAAGGGCTCCCCATACTATACATGATCCACCTCCAAAGTTCCTCGTGCTGAAGACCATACCCGTCTTTCGTGAATCCATCCGATATCTTCGAAAACCATGAGCACCATTAAGGTTGAACTTCTTTTCGTCGCTCCAAATGATCTAAAATGATCTGAAATATATAAGAAATACTAGTAAAACAACTCCTTCCCATTTGGTCTTCTGGTTCTTTTGAGCGAAATCGATTGTATCGAAAGCGAAATCGATTCTTTGTAAGTCGTGGAGCTTGCTTCATGAGTTTGCATTTGAGTATTGTAGATCGTTTGACAACGTTGCGCACAGTTTGGCGAGTGACCGGAGGCTTCATCTCCTGGCGAACCTCTTCGAGTGATGTCGTCATGTTGGAAAGACGTCCCGTAATTGCGCGTTCGTCTTGATCGGTCAACTTTTTCTTCCAGCTCCGTGTTACTTTCTTCTTAGGAGTCACTTTGGTCTTGAGAGACGTGCGAATACACTTCTCAGAAGGTCCGATCCGACGAGCAATGTCCCTCTTTGAGTGCCCAAGCGTGTAGAGCACATCGATACGCGTTTTTTGTGCGATAAAGTACTTTGGATGAGTGAAATGAATTCAAATTTTGCATGGGTTGTTTATTTTACAATAAAGAAACTAAAAAAATACTTTCACAGGACTAGCACTTATATCCGGCTCTAAACAAGCAAAAAACAGGGTCTATAATTTTTTGACAGATTGTATTACTGAAATTAAATGTTTTCTTGAATAAAATGATCGTAAGGGAAAACTACAGAAATCTGGAAATGGAGAAATTTGTGTTCTGTAAAAAAATAAATTTCAGATTTTTGTGTTGAAATTATGACAAACATAATTTAAATTAAAGAATTGCTCCCAAACCCTTTTCTTGAATCATCCATGACTTCACAGACAAAGGAGAAAAGAGTCCGCTTTTTCATTTCAAGTTTATGCTTCCGTTAAATCGAACTCTCGTCTTCTTTCCCTTTGTAGGTGCAGCGTTAGCCATTTAAATTTTTGTCTCCTGCATTCAGGTATGTGCTCACCAGTTCACTATTTATATAAATAGATGAAATTAGAGTTGAAAGACTTAAAAGCCAACGATTGTGAGCTGAATTTAACATCAATTACACAGTTTTTCTATAAGCCACATGTTAAAATGTGGTTACTTTTCAATTTTTAAATTTCTTCAGGCCATTCAGGTCGTCAAAACAGTCATTCTTGTCCTTCGGGTCGTCTAGACAGTGATTCAGGCCGCTCTGGCCTTCAAAAACTTCGATTCCAGCCCTTCTGGCCGTCAAAACAGTCATTCCTGCCCAGTCAACTTTGGCATTGCCATCTTGGCATCGTCGCTCCATTCGTTCTTCCAATTTCGCCTAATTCTAAACGAATTAACCAATTAATCGGAATGGGTGTGATGGCGGTCAGTCGGTTGATCACGATCCTCCTCCTTTGCCATCAAATTTCTTCATCGATTCAACAAAGCGATCAATTGGATCAATTCACGTATTCTTTTCCATTCAAATAGTTATATTTTCAAGCATTCAGATCTCCGAATGATCGAGATGAAATTCCGTGTCGTGATGAATGGTTGTATCTTGAAAAAACCGCTTCTTGGTATAAGGTTTGGTGGATGTTGTCAACCAAGATTATCTTCATCGAAAGGCTATCGATCAAGAAATAGAGTTTGATGAAGCCGTGGAATATTGTGTGGAACAAAAGGGTCACTTGGTCTCAATTCACAGCCAGGAGGAGAACGATTTTGTTCAGGAACTCGGTAAGAAAGAAAATAAAACCAAAGACATTCAATATTTAGCAAAAACTGTTCATTCGAATTGGAACTTCTGGATCGGACTGAAGGTTGAATTTTTCTCATTAAAAGGTCTCAGAAATAGAAAGTAATGATTCTTTCAGCGATTTTCCAAGTGGAAGGCTCTTTGTGAAAAAAGATTTGCTCGACTGAGAGTTCTTTGATAGAAATAATGGTTTCATTTGGAAACTGGAATAATTACAATAAGAAAAAAGAAGAATCTGTTTAAATGTAAACGTCGAAAATATAAAAATTTCTTTATTCAGCGCAATCCGAACAACGAATATTCTTTGGAATGGACGGATGGAAGTCCGCTGGATTTCACGAATTGGCTATGGGGAGATCCGGATTTCGACACCAATGCTATGGTGAAATTTTCCACATGAAAGCATCGATATCGATTTGAATTTCTAATGCAGAATTAATCCGAAAATGTTTGAGTCAATCTAAGGAAATTTTATTGTGTAAAATAATGCAAAATGTTTTCTCAAAGGATTTTCGTCCGAAATGAACACATTTCAGCTTTGGGACGGAGATGGGAAATGGTCGCTTCTTCCTCCATGGGATCAATTCGCCAGTTTTATCTGCAAAAGAAGCTCTCAATTCTGATAATTCTTTGTGTTCCTTTCTGTGAACAAACACGAATAAATTTCATTTTATCTATTCTTCTGAAAACACACAAACATTTCACTTCTCGCAAATAAACGTTTTTCAGTCACAGTTTCTTCAGTCACAAGAAGTTTTTTTGGAAAATAAAGGAAAGGAGGGGCTTTCTCTTTGCCCTTTATGTGATCGATCGTGCGGCGAAAGATTCTTCAAGCTCTGCCCTAAGCCCCTTGTAAGATTAGATTGGTGATTTGAAGTTGGCTATAAATTGGTCTAAATTGCCACCATTTTGACTCTCCATCTTCCTGTCTTTGAAGAAAACCGAAGACAAAAGTTTATTCAAAGCTTCTAAAGATCATTTTATAAAGAATTAATTGTTTTCTCTAATCATGCAAATTATAGTTATTTCTAAGAGTTCTAAGGAAAAGTGTTATCAACTTCAAGTTGCCAACTTAATATTTTCGATTCATCACGATTTGCGTGCAAATATGTGTATTGAATCTGGTTTCGATCTCTGTCTGCTTTTCGAATCAGTTCAGTTAAGAGCAAATAGAATAAGTTAAGATTCGGTTCAATTTTAAGCTTTAAACTACTTTTCCAATTCTCCAATTCAACATGTTATCCCAAAAGCATCTCTTGGTTTTCCCTGAACCTGTAAAAAATTTGGGTATTTTGTCACAAATCGTTTAAAAAAAGTCTTTTGCCATTGTTTTTGAGAAGTGTTGCTGTGCATTGCTCGATCAAGCTGCGAAACACTTCAAATCAAAGTTTCGTGCAAAAAAATAGAGAATGGGGCTTGCAAAAGCTGTCAGGCAAACTTTATAAATAAAGACTTGGATCTTGGATTACCGTTTGCTTCAAATAGAAAAGCCACTTCTACATGAACATTACCGTCCAATGCTCAATCCTTTGGAATAAAGGACAAGGTGCTACAAGACAAGAAGGTTTTTCGCATTTTCTTTCATATTTTGATGCTGATTCTGATTTGTCTATTCCCGTTTATCAAAGCAGATGGTTTGAAATGTCAAAATTAGAATCTAATTGTTTTTTTGGATTCATGGATCTATCGCCTAACAAGAGAAACGCGATCGATAGAAGGCTAGATATATCAAAAATGATGTCAATTCGTTAGCAATAGCTTTCCCACTTCCATATAGGTGATGAGATTGGTATTTGATAAAACATCCAATATCATAATTGATTTGAGTCAAGGTCGTTGCAACCAAGTAGACAAAAAGGCTGCTTCTGTTTGTGTCGATGCGACTCCATTCTCAATCAATGAAAAGCCAATCACTAAGTTTCATCAAGACTTCAGTGAATGAATGTGAATGAATATGCAGCTTCTGAATGCACACCAACACCAACCAATCAAATCATCGTCAACTCTGCTTCCGTTTATTCAATGCACACTTTCCATCTTTATTTGTCTTTACCTTATTTAATAAATTTTTACATCAATTTGTCATTTGTTGTAAAAAAGGCTTTGGATTTGAGTAAACAAATTGCAGAACTTGTCAAAAGCAGACAACAATTGCACGTTTGTATCGGTGATCACATTCTTCAAATGCCGTAAATGCTGTATTAGAACGACCCCCTCTAATAGAGCGACCCTCCAAGGGAGTATTGAAAAATAGAGCGACAGCTCGCTCTAATGCAGCGTAATACACAATACACGGTAGTTTATTTCACAATCAATTTGAAACGGTGATATTTCAAGAATGCAAGTACCCGAAAAAGTAAAGTGTTCTGACGATTCACTTGTAAGCTCTGTAAGAGTCTATGGGAATCATTGATGACGTGGCTGAAAGAGATCATTTTCCTGTTGGCAGGGGTACGCTTAACCCGAGATTTTGATACGTAAAAAAACTAAGAACGACATAAAACAATAGAAAAATATTTAAATATCGTTCAATTCGCAATTCAAAGCTATAGGAAATGTTTGAAGTGTTTGCTTTTTTCATATTTTCTTTCCAACTCCTCGTTCTCGGTGACAAACAAGCAGTGAGTAGTTTTTGTTAGAATTTGGAAAATAAATTGAACTTTAAAATCTCATTTTTTAGAAGAAAATTACAATCAACCCTGTTTACGAAGAGAAAACAGCTCGTCGTTTCTTTGATCTTGCTGCTGCCAGCTATTTAGGCTATGATACTTTAAATCAATATAAATGTTTTGAGAAATTGTCATGGAATTACGACTATTCAATGCATATTGCTCGATCAGCTGTGTGCGATGAGGTTAGTTGAAAAAAATCATTCATCAATCAGCATTATAGCTTGGAAACGAGTGTCAAATGTATGTGGCTTATTCAGCGATGAGAAATAACTATGTAATCGCTTTTTCGGGTATTAATGCATCCAGATGGAGTGAAGGGATTTCATTTTCAAACAGCTACGATCCATTCATTACTGGTTACGCAAGGAGTTGATATTACAAAGTTGATATTGTTGCTTCCAGCGAGTGGAAATTCTGAAGGAAATGTGGAATATTATTGCAATAAGGGGATACAACCACTTTAGGAAACTATTGTCGAGGTACAATAACTTTGGAAAACTATTGTCGACTATACTGGGTAAGGATTTCAAAGTATTATGTAATACATACAAACTTTAGTACAGGCAATAAGGACACGACTTTCTACATCACTGGACATTCATTTAGTGGAGCGATGGCTTCGATCACAGCCGCGCGACTTTATCTCGAGGATCGTGTCTCTTCTAAGGAAAAGGTTCAAGAAAATCACTCATTTCCCAGCATTTCTCACTTACTATTAGATTTCAAGTAAGAAAAAAGAATTTCAGATCCAACTGATCACTTTTGGTCAACCTCGTACATGGGATCATGATGCGGCTGAAACATTCAAGAGATGGGTTCCCTCTGCATGGAGAATCGTTCACTACAGAGATCCCATTCCACAAGGATTATCGATGAAAGGAAACCAATGTTCAAATGAACTAGCGACTGAGGGAAAAGTGTGTCCATATCATCATACACAAGAGGTTTGGTGAGGAGTAGACATGGGGAATCAGGGTGAAATCGCGGCGGTTCGGGGCGACGAGATTTTGGCCAAAGCTTTTTACCGAAAAAATTGATTGATCTAATTCTTTCTGCATTAAATAGAGCATCTTATGGGCTACATTTTGACTTATAATACTTATCAATGTCCTTTTGAATTGAACGAGAAAAACCTGTTTGACCCGTCGCCCCGACCCGAAAGCCTCTTCGGATCGGGGCGACGGGTCAAACGTATTTATTTCGTTTATTCATAGGAGTTTTTGCTATTTATTACATGTCAAAGTGTAGCCCATAAGACACTCTATTTAATGCAGAAAGAATTAGATAGATCAATAACTTTTTTTCTGTAAAAATTATATAATAAAATATCGTCGCCTCGAGCCGCCCCGATTTCACCCGATTTCCCATGTCTAGAGGTAGTTTGAAATGTCTAAAATGTCTGCAGGTGACTCTAAAATGTTCACAACTAATAGTTTGCCTTGATAATCAGTAAAATTCAGGTACAATGACAATTTCACGAGCTATGATCCTTGTTCAACGGATGATGGAGAGGACACTGAATGCAGTGCGAAACTCAGAATGAGTCAGTCTGGCTCGGTATGTGTAATTGCAGCACTTGTTTACAATCTAAAGTTGTGGCTAATCGACAAAAAGTGACGAATCGTATGAATCTTTAGATTTACGAGCACTTTCGTTATTTTGGTGTCAACATTACCGAGTATGCAGCTTCTGGATGCAGTGTTGCCCCCACCACCACCCATTTCACTTATAGATCACAATCAGCTTTTGGCTATTCAATGCACGCCCTTTTCATTCTTGTGATTCTTCGGCTTGTTCTCAAATAAAATGCTACATCTATTACAACATTGTATCATTTGTGCGACATCCAACAAAGCAAAATCACTGTAAAACTTTGTGCGTGTATTACCCACTTGAGTGATCGTTTATTGCACTGTTGAGTGGCTACATCGTTGGCAAACTGTAATACAAATTGTTAACAACTGAAGAACAAAAATGAACATCTAACCTAAACTCTTCAAATTTCATCTTCGATGGTGCTAATTGGTCATCTTTGTCTCGCCAAAAGCGTCTAATTTCTTCTCGAATTTCCGCCTTGTAGTCTTCAAAATTTTCAAGACGTTCAAATCGTTCCCCTAACTCATTTCATTTTTAGATATGAGATAACAACCTGGTCACAACTGCTGCCAATCCTGTAAACCTATTCGATCCGAAGCTATTGGATCTGAATCAGCCCTGAGTTTAGCAGCAATTTTAAAGTTTGTTGTTCCAGATTCTCCTCACAAACATTGGGTGGATCGGTGCAAGCAACTCAAGGTGAGATTCACTATGGACTCTCCTGTGCGGACATCAATGATAAGACTGCTCGACAAATGTGTGAGTTGTCAAGTCAAGAGCTCTTCTTCTGATTTAATTTCCATATCTTTTTATTTGTTCAATCACTAATCCCCAAATTTCAGTTAGAACTGCATGGAATAAAGCCTGGTACAATTTCATTCTCAACGTCGGTTTTCCCAAATTAACTACAACCCAAATCTGCAGATCCAACTTCATGACAAGAATCAAAACTTTGGCTATCAGGTTAAAGCTTTTTTTATAAACTATACAAATTTCATTTGCACATTGCTTCTGGATAATCCCGAAAACTCGGATCGCAATTTCACCACTAGAACCCCTGAAATGGCGGCATTGGGCACATTTGCTGTGCTTTCTCGTTTCAATCCAAAGTGGCTACAACTTAAAATTAACAAAAATCTAAGTTTTCTCCAATTGCTATAAGAAACTTATTTGGCGTCTACCTTCAGCCATTCTCTACAAGTTGTAATAAGTTTCGTATTAATTTGAGCTCATTTAACTTAACGGATTGTTCGTTAACTCATATACCTAGAAACTAGAGCATTTGAACATATGATATAAAGCAATTATACGCTTGCCTATCATTGACTTGTTACTCTCATATTCTCTTTACAGAGATCTCACCACGGGAGCCGTCTGTGTGAGCTGTTTACCGACTGCCACTTTTCCGCTCACTAATTGCTCTCCGGCCAACGGACTCTGCATAGTCTCAAGTCTATTCTCTGTGCAAAAATAGACAGTTTTCTATTGCTTTTTAAAATAAACTTTTGATTTAATGAATTTTTTCAATCAGCATTATAGCTTGGAAACGAGTGTCAAATGTATGTGGGCTTTCAATTGTCTTCAACAGTTTATATTGTGTATTATAAAAAGATGAAAAACAATTTACTCAAAGGAACTTAAAAGTTTTCAAAGAATCATATTCACATGGCTTCTCACGGCAGGGTAATTCGTTTTGGCAAGTTTTTCAGCAAGTGGACGGTAGTGTTTGGAGATGCATTGAAGTGGGCCAGAGTTGATCAGCTGTACAGCAGTGTGAGCTGTTTCAATTGTTCCGAAATCGATCAATGTCTCGACCACTACATAAATGACATCATCTCTCTTCAGCCCTGACAAGTGAATTCTCATCAAGAAATCTTTCAATATCTCCGCGATTTCCACAACAAACCATGATGTGTAGATCTCGATTAGTTTAGGTAAGGTTAAGGCGATTCGATTTGAGAATTCTTTTGGTGATTCGGATTTTATCCACTCGTTTGCGTAAACGAGCAAGAGATATGATCGTGAATCGTCTTCATGTGTGAGCACTGTTTGAAATGATTCCATTAAACACTCGACCACCAACGGATTTATTTGAGCGACTACAATAGCTTTGATCAAATCGTGAACGTGTGCTCGAATTGAGTAAACGAGCGAGTCCTCGAGTTGAACGTTCCACTTGTCTTTGACGGCTTTCTTAAAAATTTCGGAGAATGTGCCCAGCCTTTCGTTCAATTTTCCTCCCGTTTCCGCCAAGTAAATCGAGATTAAGAGATTTCTCATCACCGTACTCAAGTTTCCATCGAAAAGAAATCTCTCAAAGAGTTCCTTTAAAAAATCCTCCGGTAAAAGTTGGCAAACGAATGTGTCAATGCTTCTTAAGAAAGAGGAAAGATAGCCAAAAGTTTGATGCTTATTCCCGGTTTTATCCAATCGATCAATCAATTCAAGTTGGGTTTTCATGAAATCCGCCACGTACTCATCGGGCACATATCTCACATTAAACGGCCATCCAACAAACCATGTGTCTTTCTCGGTGATTGATGAAATGATCGTTTTAAGAAAAGACCAATTCGCTTGATTTGGTACCACACGGAACAGTTCTTCACTTGCCTTAAAAGTGACCGTTCTCATCGTGTGATGCCCTTGATTTGTCCAAAAAGAAGAGAGAAACTCGCGCAGTTGTTCGAGATCTGCCAACGCGCTCATCAAACGGACACCGTGTTTGGCCACAGAGACACGTTGACTGGCTAGATATTTTGCGAATTCGATGGCTTTTGGAAGTCTTGTTCTCATACAGTTGTTGAGAAAAGCAGTGAGGGCACTGGATAGGTAATCGCCTTCTGAAAGCCTTTTGAGGAGCTCGAGTGAAACCGGTGGATTGGCCATCTTCATTCCTGATGCAATGTGATGAGTGACAGAGAAATCTTCTCTAGCATTTGGCTCAACGACATCAATTTTTGTTTTTGTTGGCAACAGTGTTGAAACAAATTCGCCAAACTCATCTCCGTCAACTAGTAAGGCTAACAATATCAGCAGCTTGCCCCGCTTTTCCTCGAAAATTCCACGAACACAGCGCTCAATGAAGATTTTTGGCAACTCGTTGTACCAACGAAGAGACTTGAGAAATTTATACACTTCTCCACTAAAACTAAATCTTCCCCATGATCTTTCACACTCATCAAAGTACTTTTCCCATTCTAAAAGTACACTTTCTGGGTTTTTCTTTAGCTTGCTAAAATCAATTTGCTCAATGACAGGGGGCAAAGGTTGTGGAGGCCAAAGACGATCGTGCATTTCAGGTTTCAGTTTCTTTATGATATCTCTCACGCAGTATATATGGCCGCCCTTCTCAATCATTTTCTCGAGTTCATCAAAGAGCCACTGATATTCGATGGGCTCTCGTGGTGTTTCGGAGTCTTTCACCGGTCTCTCGTTAAACTCGTAGATTGATCTGATCAATCCTAAAACGGTTACCTCTTGAATCTCACTCCAACGTTTACTTTGTGCATCTCGTTGCACTTGAGCGAGGCGGAAAAACTCAATGAGACATTGCCTCTCGTACTCTGGATGAACCATGAAAAAGTTCCAATTGCTGTGATAACCACACGATGCCACATAGAACATCATCTCGAGAATAAAATCTGTACTCAATCTATGGCTAAATCGAAAATGAAAAGCTTTTTGTAGGAAAGTGATTGAAATGCTTCTAAAGTTCGATATCTCGCTCTTAATGTACATTCGAAGAACGATATCATTGAGTACACTCCAGTGCTCTTCATTTAAAGTCATTGTCTCAAAAATCCGCACAACGCCTTCAATGAAACCCAGCTGAAACTGCGGGATCTCATTTCGGTGGCTCTCGGCAACATATTTGAGTACTTCTAGTAACGCTTTGTGATCTCCATTGATCTCACAACAGTTCAGCATCTCCGTGACTCGACTCAGCCTCTCATACATATCAGGAATCTTCTTCAACTGTTCACGAATCTCTGACAGCACCTCGTTAGTTGGTAGATAGCATCTCCATCCTGATCCGTTATGACCAAGCTTCTTTAGCGTTTCAATTTTCATTCTCGCTAATCGAATTCGATTCTCGGCTGGCAGTAGTCGCATTAACCTTTCTGACACCTTATCCACGTCATCGAGTAAACTTTTCCCATACGCATTTTCATAGGATTTTAACATCAAAGAAACAGTTTTCTCTTTTGGATAGTTCTTTAGTAGTGAGAACATATCATTGACTGTGCACTTGTCAATCGAATCGGGCAACATCTTCGGGAACATGATCTCCAAATCTTTCTCATATTGATGCTCATCTCGAAGCAGTTTGAAATAGATCTTCGGTTTATCGAGATAGTACTCTCTAGCGATTTGTGCAAAAAGTTTCCCTTGTTTCTTGTTCAAGTATAGGTGAGGTGCATTGACTCCATGTAGCTCATAGATTTCAGTGAATGCTTGGAAATTCGTCTTGATCAGCCGCACAAGGAAAGTTAGATACGAATGAATGTAAACTTGATGATTAAAGCGTTTCTGGGGGTCATACAGCGATGGATCGCTCAATTTCAAATACCAGATCATCAAGGTGGGATATTTTTGAGATAATACATTGAGTTCACGACTCGAGAGAACGAGCCGATGTTTTGTGATCGTTTCCATAATGAAAGGTTCCGTGCAAGCGGCTAGGAGAACCTTAGCTCGAGCTATTCCAAAAGTTGCCTCTGTTTCCTTAAAAAACTCATCACCGAGTGTCGTATTTTTTAGACAACGAGCCAGCTTTTGAATGATTTGGTTTTGAGTCTTCAGTGACACATTTTTCAGTAAGCTCTTGAAAAAGTACTCAACATTGGTGAATTCTCGATTTGTGCCGTCGAAGAATTCGGTCGCTCGTAGAGCTCTTGTCACAATATCTTGATTCTCCGATTGAAGGGCTTCAGCGATGGCTAGGTACTGCTCCCGGTTCTCGTGCCCGAGTTTGTGCACTATCTTAGCCGTCTCAATTTTTATCATCTCTTTCAGATATGGGTTGTTCTTAGGGAATTTCTCGGATTCAGTGATCGTTTTGAGGCTAAAACCGGGACTCACTTGAGCCTTGATCTCATTGGCTATCCAGCTCATCTTTTGGTGGATCCCATTTCCGGGGATTTTCTCAATAGCTTCTAGTTTTTTCATGTCAAAAGTGAAACCCACATGCAGTGATTCAGTCATTTTCTTATAGTCGATCAAAAGCTATGAAAATCGAAAAAATAAAAACGTAGCTGAATATTAATTGTCAATAAATTGTGCAACCCTGTGCAATATGATATCTTTTTTGATTCCGAGAACTACATGTCAATACGAAACGACGCTTTTTCAATGGTTGCGACCCTTTTTGTGGGTTCGCTTTTTGCAGTGACTCACTTTTTTTTCCCTTTCCCAATCCCAATTCATCGAAACTCTCTCTACAAAACACATCGCATCTCTGTTTCGTGTTTTTCGCCATTTTCTCTCAAATTTCTTCAGTGTTTCTCAAAATTGTGCAACACTGCGCTTGTTTATTTCACGGTTTTGACCTTGGATCAAGAAAATAGGAAAAAAAAGTTGAAAAAAGGACATTTAATACAAAAAATAGTGACATCAGGTGTGAAAATGAGAATTTAAGCGGCATTCGCGAAATTTAAAACCCTCACCTGTAACAAGATGACTATCAAAATAACATCAAGAAGACATTTGAATAGGTTTCATGTTTGTCTAGCCTCGATAAATCATTTTCTGAAAAATAGTGCTTTTCAAGTTTGTCATTATTCGAATCAATGCTGATTAACGAAAAAATGATTGTAAATAGACTGCGGGAAAGTATTGTAAATAGAAAATTGTTGGAAAGAATATCTTTATTACAAATGCAATTTTATTTTCTGTTATCTGTAAGAAGTTGCTGTTGGAAAAGTCTAAATGTAGCCTGAATCCGAGAAATCTCCGCATTTTTGTGTTTTCAGACCCTCACTACTAGCCATATCGCGGAGAAATAAAGAAATAAAAAACGAAAGTGGATAACAATTTGAAATTCTTTAACTGGTTGCTTCAACTACTTAGAATAAATTTTAATGCTCTGAAATCCTTCCAAGTCCAAAATTTTAAAGCAATAATCCCGGAAGCAGTTATTACAGTTAAGGAGATCGGAGACAGGTGCTCGGCTTCTTTGCAAATAATCAAGAATTCTTTGGCCAACATTTTTTAAAGATATTCAAGTTTTTAGTTCCTCCACAAAGAAATGCAAAAGAGTTTTGTTTTTTTTCTCAGTTGTTTCCTTTTAACTCATCAAGTTCATCTACGACAGTGATGGGCTTTCATTCCCGGGGTGAGTGTGCTTGCTGAGTATTGGAAATCTCAAAGTTCATACGCGTCAAACAAGCACGATGCACTTATTTTTGTTTTGTGGTCTTACACAAGTATCGTCTGACTCTTCAAAAACAACACAAAACTTATCCCTATTTTCAGATTACCAAAGGACCAACAAAAATCAATTGCACTGCAGGAGATAAAACTTGCGTGCACATTGTTTCGAATTCGAAAATAAACGTTCAGTCTTCGTTTGTCGCGAAGGGTTGCTCGGATGGGTATCGCGATAAAAAGGTTGTCTATCTTGTCATTAGAAAAGTCGCGTCACGTCTTAGCTCATTCAAAATCAACTTTTCAAGAGTTCTTTGCTTGTGAAATACTATCTAACCCCAAAACATACAAGCGGTTTGATGATGGGCCGAAAAGTGGAGATATCAAATCGTCGTTTTATTCGTTTTCCGGGCTGGTTTCGGATTAATAACGTTTACCGTATTCTCGGTAATAGTAGTGCGCACTACTATTTTTTCAATCCCTCTCCAGCCTTCACTACTATTACGGAAAATACGGTATCTGCTTCGAACTCCGCCTTATTCTCCTGATTCTCCCGAGCATTTATGGGCTCACACCCAACGAAATTCGAGAGAACATAAATTTTTCTCAAATCTTTGGGAGGTTCAAGAGATTTGGCATGGAATTCCAATATCTACTCTCAACGAATTGATCGAAAGTATGCCGAGACGAATGGATGCAATCATTAAAGCCCGAGGTGGTCCGACAAAATATTGAATTGCATTCTTCTTTTTTCGATAGGTGCCCCCAAACTTTTTTCCGCCTGTTTTTGCAAATATTGTGTACACACATTTTTTTTTTGCTCGTTAAATAGACTTTGCAATTCAAAACTTTGTATAACATTACGAAGCTTAGTTCTTCTAGTTTCTAGAAATTTAAAACGGATACAAAAAGCTTTTAATAGTAATTTTTTTGAAGCAAACATTAAAAACAGTCTTGGAGGCCCAATACTTTTTTTTCCACCACTTTATTAGTAAAGGAAAAATGTTGAACGATTCTATTCTAATTAAAAGCTTTTGTCTGACACAACTTCTGATTTCTGCTTTGTCCGTTCAAACTAGTTTTGCTATAATTTTGCACCCTCAATTCTTTTTTATTAAACTATACAAAGCAAAATATGATAGCATTGCTAAAAAAAGTTTAGTCCCTTTAAAACCGGGTTATTCTTTCAAGAGATCCCTAAACTACACAAAAGCCGAACAAATTTCTGAGCACAATAGCTCCGTTTCTTTTTTAAATATTTTAAAATCCGTTCTAACCAAAGCGATATTCCTCCAACAAGTTTGTCTAATATTTAACCAATCAAACTTTAGTTCTCGAAAATATCTCCAAAGCACTTTAAATCCTTGTTAAAAAAAGAAAGAACTAGCGAATCAACTTTTAGTATGACTCCACCCAATGCCAAAAAAGTTTAATAATAAGACTGGCTTTAAAATAATAAAAGAAGAATAGATGTTTATTGTTCAAAATAAAACAAATGAACCATGAAAAAATCAGTTCAATTAGAAAAGTTGCAAAAAAAGGGGTTTAAGCTTTTGGATTCTCGTGATAAAATTCAAAATCAAAAGTGATAATTCCAAAAAGCTTTCAAAACCTGCTTCCGGCCAAGAAAAGCCCACCTGCAAATTTGAATTTAAAACGATAAAAGGTTTTCTTATTACGATTACTTTGAAATAAACAGCAGTCGTTAAGTCAGCGCTAGGTGTATACTATAGAATCCCTTATGGAATGTTGCTATTTTGCTTTATTTTTCTGAAAATCATCATCGTTTTGCGAAAAACTACTTGCTTTTAGTTTTAGCTTCCTCAAAGCCAAATGAGCTATAATGAGTTTAGTTTTGAAATCTTTAGAAAAACTTTGAAATTATTTATCTTTCAATATCTTTTTTCAACTCACTGTTTTATCGATCTATTGCAAGGAACGACTTCGGCAGCAAAATTCTGATGATCAACGTCGACGTTTATGGCGAAAACCTTGCCAATTTTTGAGCCGAAATGGCTCATGGTGAACAGTTTTTGTCGAATGTTTTGCAACTCTTCAATTGTAGTGTGTTGGAACATTTCCTGTTGTTTCTCATACACCATCAAATAGACAAGGAGCAGTTCAACCAGTTGATCGTACCTGGTCCTGTCAGCGTGTAAAATTGACCTGGTCCTGTCAGCCTGTAAAATTTATTTACATTGAAGCCTCATTAGTGACTACCCCCAATACTGACCGGGTATTTCAAGTTTCCCTCCATAAGACACTAGGTTTGATTGTTGATAAATAAAAGTTCTATTTTTTGAGTCAACTCAAGCAAATCCTGATTAACTCCTGATTTCTTAAGTTCATCAAGTTGCAAGCACTAGAGCGACGACTGACCTCTAAACTATTTCCTTTTTCCTTATTGTCCCGCTTAAAGCTCAGAAATTTTTAGAGAGTTTAACATTTTATGAATTCTACTGTATATTTCCCTATTTGACTCACCCGAGACACCTTCGCAAGCTCGATACTGAGCAACTTTTCAAGCCTTTGTTTGAAAATATTCGCCTTTGCACTCGTTGTAATTGCATTTCTAGTGAGAAATAAAGAAAATACTGCCATTCCAAACAGCGTATAATCCAGCTCTTTGCTATAGGCATGTCTGAGTGCGTCTACTTTCTCAACCAATCGTTTCTTCAATTTATCCGCGTTGGTCTCATTTTCAAGGAATTTTTGTGGGTTGGCAACCGGCACCACTTTAAGTTTTTGTTGATAGATAATTCGTTGATGAGCTTCTGCGCCACAACCACACTTTTTGCAGAGGTTTCCAGTTTTGAAAGCGGCATGCAACGCTAGCTCGGCCTCATTTTCCGGGTGTACAGATGGATACTCTTCATGACAAACTTGTCGATAAACCGGGGCCACTGTCCCGTTGATCGTCTCATAGCCAACACATTTCGGACTCGAGCAAACGATGTACGGGTTTTCCAGCTTAATGTTTTCCAACGTAGTGATACGAATTGTGGCTAGCTGGCGCAACTCCTCAATGCTTAAAGATTTCTCTAGCTGCTTCTTTTGAATGTCGAGCTGGCGAATGTTCTCCTGTATCACCGAACTGATATTCAGAAGTGGATCAATCAGCTGTGTAATCCAGGTTCTCGTTTCATTAATTGATAGAGTATCCAAAGTTTTGTGAGGCTTAATTTGTGCCGCATAGTTCAAAAGGCGATAAAACTCTGCCGATGAATGTGTCCAGCTCTTTGTAAAGCTTAACCGTTCCTCTGTTGTGAATTCTATTCCATTGGCACGAGCACAGATGTACCGGAAAGACTCATTGTCCACACAAAACGTATTCTCATCGGTGATCTGCACTGAAATCTTTCCTTTCGTGCCCAACTCTTGAAAGTAGGCTTTAAGAGCAGTCAGCGTGTCGCCCGGTCGATAGAAGCTGCCCAGAGCATTGATAGACACGAAACAAGCGTTTTCGAGGGCCGATGGGCTCAAACTTTCTAGCAAAGTGTCAATTGAATATCGAAAAGATGTTGTGAGTCTAGCGCTGTTTGGCTTGAACAAGAAGCAAATTGCGTGAATTTCATCGAAATGTGCAATGGCCTTCAAAATCTTTTGAACGTTTTCTTTGTCTTGTTTAATCCCTCTAGTGTCGTCCATTCCAGGTGCATCAATGATATAAACATCAAAATCTGTTTTCTCAAAGCGATACACTTTTGCTCCTTGTGTAACGGACTGACCCTGATCTGAGAAAACCTCGTTATCATGACTTCCCAAGACCACATCTCGGGACTCATAGTTTTCATCTAACAATGTGAACTTTGTTGGAATCAAACAATAAGGTGTATCGACAGCTTCTTCTAATGATCCATAGGTCAAGTAGTTGACAAAACTATTGATACAAGTGGACTTTCCGACTCCAGTTTGCCCGAGAACCAGAATGTTAATCGATTTTTTCGTCTTTGAGTTGAACCGGTTCACTTTGATGGGTTCGGAGACTTTCTCAGAAATTTGAGACGTTGTTTTAGTAAAAAAAGGTGGCTTGTTTTCGCTCAAATGTTTTGAATGAGCGATCTTTTCTGTTTGTCCATAAGGCCCATCGGAATTCGAGATCACTGGTAATGGTGGAGATTTGAGACGACAACCAACAGTTTTCCAAGGGTCATTCGTGACAGAAAACCCTCGACCAGAATCTTTGCTTGTAGAGTTTACGGGAGAACAGGCTTCAGGCGACTTGGATTCACGTTCCAGTACTTGCGTGAGGGATTCTTGACTCTGTGGAATACCGACAGAGTACTTGTCGGAAAAGTTTTGATCCAGCCAAGATTTTCTTTGGGAATCTTTCTGTTCCATTGCACCAACTAACTGATTTGAGTTCTGAGGCTGATCTTCGGTTTGTTTTTCTTGAGTCATTTGTTTCATCGTAGACATAAGACATTTTTCCATGTTAATGTTGGTTGGAGTGGGCATTTTACTCAGAACATCAACGTTGGAGTGCGTTGAAGCGCTTTTTTCGACCAATTTTTCTATTAGTTGACTCGCGTTGTTGACATCCTTTTTAGTCGGCTTTGATACAACATCACCAACTTCTTTTTTCGGCGATAAAGCTGAGGGATTAGTAACCTAAATTTCTTAATTATTCAAATCATCAAAAGTTTTTCTTATTCTGATAAGTGATCTTTTGCTAAGCCTACATTTCGAGTTCTTTCTCTCAAGTTTTTTACACGCTTTCCTGGACAAACTGTGCTTTTGATCAAAAGAATTGCTTTCACTTGCCATTTTTTGTCTCCACACATACTTGTCCATTCCTTCCACTTCCACAACTTCAAATTCCATTGAGTCAAGAGATTTTCGCGAATTCATCAATGCTTTCAGCTCTCCGCCAAAACACGGGTCTGCTTTTAGCGTTTCGATTCTGCCGGCGTAGTTGGCTAGTGTTATTTTCTCGGAATCTCGCACCAACTTCTTGACACTTAAGAGATTTTCTTGTGTTCGCTGAATTGCAATCAACTTTTTGAGCTTTTCGATCTCAGCAATACTTCCTTCACTCATTACCGCCGTTTCGAGTTCTTTTATCGATACGTTAGCAAAATCCTCAAATGCATCATTCCTCAAAATAATCGCATTCTCTTTGAGAAACTCGAAATATGGATAGGTAAACTGTTCAATTTTCGTGCGGCTTTCATAAAATTTTTCAAGCTTAAGTTGCGTTTTGTCGATCGAATCATTTTTTGAAACGCGTTGGTGCAGAAGAAGTGTTCGATCGTCGGGATTCTGAGCTATCACCTGCATTTTTCCGGGCTCCTTTTTTTGCGACTTGTGCAAATGCATATGTGATTGCCAAGAGCATGTACAGACGGAGCACATTCCAGAGCCGTCAAAAATCGGACAACTCCTCAAATTCGTGTCCCCAATTTGATTTTCAGGGACATTTTTCAATGTGCAGCCAACCAAGCACACTTTTTTATGGAAAATTTTTGAAGTGTCGGTGCTGAAATCCCGGATAGTTTCACAACAATCCTTTCCATGGCACACCACATTTGGCAGGTCTAGAGGTGTTTCTTCCAGATAATAACTTTCAACAAGCAACGGTTTCTCAGGCACTTCGAGTTTTCCCTCTAAAGCTCTCAATTGACCTTGAAGCAGGCTAAAAAGACGTTTTTCTGACTCTATTTTGTTCTCTAAATCGACTAAAGCTTCGCACAAATCATGTGAGATTTCCCGAACAGCACCCACAACTTTTGTTTCGTTTGACAAATGCGGAATCAATGTGGACCCGGTGAAATACTTGAATAAGCGGTGTGTTTCTTTGACCGTCTGGTTCCAGGACTTTGAGGAGTTTTCGAGAACCGTCTCTGCGAATTGAACTCCATTAAAAAGCGCGTACAAAGTTCGGATTGCTTCGTTATCAAGACAGAAGACGTTCTTTTCTGTGAGTGAAATCTCGTTTTGACTCTTAGCCTTCACTTCCTCAAATAATCTATTCAAAACGCCCATGCTTTCTCCAGGTCTGTACAAAGAGTTACAAGAATTCGTAAAGATGACCGCAAAGTTTGGTGTTGAGTGTTTGTGCAAACTGACCAATAGTTCCTTGATCGAGTAACGAAAGGCGGTCTTAAAGCGGCTCTCATTCGGCCTCAACAGCAGACAAATCCCATGAATTTTGTCACGACTGGCCAAACATTTCACGATCATTCTCATGTTTTCTCTATCGCATTCTACTCCTCGTGTATCGCAGATACCCGGTGTGTCGATTAGGTTGAAAACAACAGTATCGGTGACAAATCTATACACTTTCGGAGCTTGGGTGCACGATTGTCCGTTGCTCGAATCGGCCTCGTTTCTGTCATCTCGTGCCGTTGGTCGCATGTTGATTGTTGTTTTTTCCATATCTCTCTTGTATACATCAAATTGCATTGGAATCAAGCAAATCGGATCTTTTTCAGAGATAGCTTCAGAAAAGGATTCAAATTTTATGTAGTTAGAGATTCCGTTGATCCACGTTGACTTGCCCACCCCGGTTTCGCCGATTATCAAAATATTGAACTCTTTTTTGCGGCTTGGCGGATCGTCTGAATCGAATTCTCGAAATGGGTTCAATTTAGCTGCCACTTTTTCATTTTCCTTTCTGGTAGTCGTGGCTTCAGGATACTAAATTTATGAAAATCAACATTGCAACTTTAAGTAATGTTGTCTGGCTCAACGAATATGATTGTCTAGCTAATAAAGTGTCAAATCTGTGAATACTTTTTTTTGCTATTTTTTATCTTAAAATGTAAACAGTGCAAAGCTATTCAGCCCAAACATAATCTCTTAGCTAATTAGTGTTGTTTTCTAAGTGCTAAAATTTTCTACCAGCTTTACGGGCACCAAGTTTTTTCCTATGGAAATTGGACTACCGTAAAAACTCCTATAGAAGAGCCCCTTCATTCTATTTTCAGCTCTATGTTACCGTACTCCCGTGATAAACAAAAGTTTGCTTGTTTAAAAAAATTCGACCATTTCTTACAATCTTAGAATCATTCGATCATTTCTTGTTAGTTTTTAATTATTGCTTGGCATTAGGTTTTTTGTTTTATTGTTTATTTTAATAACTTTTTTTTGATTCATTTCATTTCATTCATAATCATTTCGGGAAAACACTTTGCTTGATGGCAACCCAGAGAACGCGGATGCCGGTGGAGAAGAAAACGACGAGAAACCGCTCGGCCCTTCACGAAAGCGCAATTTGAAGGATTTCAAACTAAAGGCCGTCAAACACGCTAAGGATATCTCGGTTTGTGTAGCTGCAAAGAAGTACGGAGTGACACGAGCAATGATTCAAGAATGGTCGATAAAGGAAAAATAATTCGCTCAAATGGAATCAAATCAAGCAAAGCGGCTAAAGGGAGCCGGTCGCCATCTCACATCGATTGAGATGGAGACCGAGTTGATAAAGTGGATTAGCGAACAATGAGAAGCAAAAATTTTACGTCGTCAGGTTTCACGTCGTTTAATTTAGAATCAAGCTCTCAAAATTGGATCTGATGGCCCACTCAAAGAGTTCAACAACAATTTGAGTGCCACTGAAGGATGGCTTCAGAAGTTTCTCAAACGGAACGGTTTTCTCCTCGAATTCCCATTTCGATTGCTCAAAAGCCGACAAACGAGTTCGAAGATGTCATTGTGAGCTTTGTAAAGTATCTCTCACAGCTTCGTCAAAAGGAAGGATACGATTTGTTCTATGCAGCAGATGAAATAGGGCCGTGACTCGATCTGCTTGGTGGCAAATGCGTCGAAACACAAAGAGCCAAGGAGATCACCGTCTTGAGTCCAAATCACGAAAAGACCAGAATCACTGTCATGTTAACTGGAAGATCAGATGGAATCACGTCCCGCCCACCTATCTTGCTTAACAGGAAACGCGCTGATCCGGCCATCGAAAAGAAATCCAGTTCAATCTTGTTTGAGCTGGAAAGACGTGGTTCGATGACACGCTCACATCAATCTGCTTGGACCGGACTTGGATCAATTTCGTTCAAGAAGCGACTACTCGTTTGGGACTCATTCCGATGTCACATCAGCGCCGACACAAAAAAAGAAGCTCAAGTCGCTCAAGTTGGATAAGGTTGTGGTGTCCGAAGGAAAGACGCAATTCCTCCAACTGGCTGGCGTTTCTTGGAACCACCCATTCAAAGCAAAGATCCGTCACGTCTACGACGAGTGTATGATGGATGGTGACCACGAGAAGACAAAGGCAAGCAATCTGAGAGCGCCCCGATGGACGTTTACCTACAGTGGATCGTGAATGCTTGAAAAAGTATTTCAAAGAAGCTGATTGAAAAGTCTTTCAAGATTTGTGGAATTGCAAACGAAGTTGGTGGATCCGAGAACGATCAAATCCACTGTTTTGGCAAGGACGGCCCGATTCAAACTGAACGGTTGAAACTTTCAAGTACACGAACTGATCAAATTTGCGCTGAATTGCTTGAGCAAATCGACCTGAATGAGGATGTGAAAAACAAATTCATCAACAGCGACGTTGAAATCCTGGCCAAATTCTTCGAATGTTAAAATGTTAATGATTCAAACATTGTTTCATTTGAAATTGTTAATCTATTGTTATTCAAGTTGTTAATATTTATTATTTATTTATATTACATGAATTAATTAATTAAAAAGTTGCGCTTGGAAAGGGTGGTTTACTGCCAAAGTTCATATTAAAATTTGTAAAAAGTGGCTTTTTTGTTTGACAAAATCCTTGAAAAGATCTTGAACAATAGAAGGGCATGCTCTTCTATTAGGGTTTTTACGGTAATTATCCCCCGTATTACTTCAACTTTTAACAAATATTAGGTACATGCATAAGAAATGCGGAAAAACTTTGATATTAGGTACTTGCAAAAGAAACTGCGGATTACTTCCGAGGACGAAAGTTTTTTTTTATTTGAAAGTGTGATGGTCCGGTTTAAATTGTATTAAATTGTATTATTATTGCTTATTCATTCTAATTATTTTCACAACTATCATTAAATATTACATAATCTTCGGTAGAAGATCCAAAACTCATGTTGCCAGCGTGCCTTCTCTATGACCTCAAAATGAAGAAATCAGCATCGAAGTCGCACCGGAATCTTTGTGAAACATTCGGAGAAAACATTTTGAGTGAAAGGACTTGCCAGGAATGGTTTCGACGTTTTCGTGAAGGTGATGTCAGCTTGGAAGATGGATATTGTCCAGTTGTCTTCGATAATGCGGAGTTGCTGAAGATTGTCGAGTTGGATCCAACTCAAACTTTGCCCGAATTAGCCGAATACTTTAAATGTGATTCGAGCACAATTTCTCGACACCTTGCGCTTATTGAAAAAAGGAATCGTTGTGGCCAATGGGTCCCACATGAATTATCCCCTGAAAACAAAGCCAATCGAGTTTTATGGTCTCGGTTTCTATGGAAAAAGGCTACGGGCAGTGCTTTTTTGAATGTATTTCGATGATAGACGAAAAGTGGACATATTTCAATAATGCAACACAAAAAAGACAATAGTTGAGCAAAGGAGAAAGGCCGATCCGACATCACATCCAGAACTTCACGGAAAGAAAGTTATGCTGTCGGTCTTTTGGAATATGAAAGTAATCGTTTATTTTGAATTACGAAAATCTTCAAAAACTATAACTTCTCAAATCTACGCCGAACAGCTGAAGAAAGTTGATGAAATTCTACGAGAAAGAGGTGTTAATCCAAGGACAATCCATTTACTCGCTCACAATTTCCGGGTACACACATCAAACTTGGCTCAAAACACCATAGAAGAATTAGGCCGGAAACTTGTGCCTCATCCGCCCTATTCGCCTGATATCGCTCCCTCAGATTACCACTTGCTCCTGTCTATGCAACACTCTCTCGCAAATCTAAAGTTTAACAATCCTGAACAAGTCGAAATTTGGGTGCAAGACTACTTTGCATCGCCGGACCCCGAATTTTTCGAATCAGCATCCGAAGTCTACCCAAAAAATGTAAGAACATCGTTGATAATAATGGCAAATATCTTTTGGAATAAAGTTATTTTCTTATTGATTTTTGGGTTGTTCAAATGTCGGTTATAATCCGCAGTTTCTTTTGCAAGTACCTAATAGCTTGTATCTCATCATATGTTCAACATTTTTATCTAATTCTTTTGCATTTTTCTAGCCAGGTTTGACCAGTTTCTATTGCTTCTCAATTGATATTTTCTGCTCCTATACTTTTTCTATTCTTGAGATCGAGGACCTCAAGTATTGCGTCCGTGTATGTATGCTCTACGGCTTCAAGCAGGGAAAGATCGCTGTTGAATGCCATAAAACGCTTGTGTCTTTGGACCAGACATTTTATCTGAAAGTGAATGCGATCGATGGTTTAAAAAGTTCCGCAACGGTAACGAGGATCTATTGGGTTGGGGAGAATGAGTCGGCGCCCAACTTTAAAGGGACTTTTTGCACACATAAAGCCTTCTTTAAACATACGTTTGGTTTCATCAAAAGGATCCACTATTTCTCTACAAAATCACTTTTGAGAGATTCTACAAAGCCTTTCTTTCGTGGAGTTTATGAACTTCCAAACGCAGCTGGTTAAAATGGCAAAGAGTCCGACTCATCTTTGAACAGTTTCTTTCACATAAACCTTCTTTGATGTTTGTATAAAAAAGATAGAGCACATTCAATTACTTAAGTTGCCAAATTTGCAGGAAGATCCCACCAATGGTTTTTTCTAGATCACAGTTTGTAGTTTTTGTGAAAAAATGGCTTTTTCTTGAGCGGAGGCGCTGTTTGAATTTTCTTTTAAATGTCATTTTGTAGAGAATTAGTCAACCATTCTACTGATATCAAAAGCATATTATTTGACAAAGTCTGCTAGAAGTTTCAGACATTTTTTCGATTTTCGGCGCCGACTCATTCTCCCCAACCCAATACATAACGAAGAACATGGCCACCATTTTCTCACCATTGATGACGGCGATTTACGCCAAAAAAATTGAAGAAGATCCACGTTTTACTAATCATGAGCTTGCGAAACTATTGAAACTATTGAATTTGTAAATCATTGTTATTGAAGTTGTAAATGAACTGTTAAATATTCTAAAACTTTTTTGATCGAAATTCGCATTTCTTATGCATGTATTTTATGCATGTATTCTTATGCATGTACCTAAAAGTATTTTAAGGTCCAAAATCTAATAACTTCTCAGTCATCCGTCTCTGGATTATCGCTGTCATGGATATCCCTGTCGATAAACTCAACTAGTGAAGAGCAAGAGTAGTAACCAACCTGTCTTCCTTGTTGAGTTTCTTCTTTTTTCAGACGTTTTGGTTTTGTTGCTTTTCCTTTACTACTCGATTCAGTTTGAAAGTCATGGGTCTGAAAAACCTTGAACTAAAAGTATGAAAGAAAAACCCTAAACTACGCGTTGACTTTACTTAGCATGTGGCTCTAAAAGTTAGAATAGTTTAGAGTTGAGATGCGTAATGGTAATATTAACGGCAGACTAACGATAAACAACAAGCGATACTTTGCTATTTGGTAGCAAACAAGTTTTGCTTAACTTGTTAGCTTTTTTTAGAACTAATTAGAACTTTTAGGACAGAACATACTTTCTGCTTCAAAAATTGTTCCAAACATTCTATTTACCGCTAATGTTAAGGCACTTAACGGTAAGTCATAAGCATCTCTAGTTTAAAGCTACTAGTTCTTGCAGTTAGTCATGTTTGAATTTGTTTTCACAATGCCTACTTCACTCGGTTGCTCATGTCGATCCTTTTTGTCGATCAAAGTGTCCTTCTTGGCTAGGCTTTTCTTTAGTTTTATTGGCTCTTTGGTGCTCGAAATTTGCGTTATCTCATTGCTCTTCTGATTAGACTCCACAGCTGTTTTCGTGTCGCTCTAAAAACTCAACGTTTTTTTCTCAACGGAAAAGACTATGTTCATATTTTGCTCGCTTAGGTTTCAATATTATGAAATCACCAATAAACAAGCCTGCCTGGGATATCGCTAATCGTAAGATAAAACCTTCGATTCTCATAATCTGACTACTTTGAGTTGTTCTGCCCGACTCACTTCTTTAGATTCCTTTCTCTTTTTCTTTTCATCCAGAGATTTCTTTGGTTTTTTCGAACTTCTGGGCTGCTTTTGGTGTACTGTCGTTGGCTGATTTGGTTCTGTCTCACTTAGTAGACTCGTCAGAGTGGTAGTAGTGGTAGTTGATGTTCCAGGCTGAGTACCATTATTCTAGAAAATGAACACATGCATTTGAATAGATAGAGAGTATAGCTCTTAAAACTTATCGTTAACAAACTATGAGCTGAATCTATAGAAGAAAACAGGAACAAGTGAAACAGCAATATCAATTGATTCTGCAAAGTTGTCTACGTAAGCGAGTAACTTAAAAACCAATGCAAAATCAATGAACTACGCACTTCTTTATTCGATTTCAGGTGAAAAAACCAAATTCTTAAAATCTTCACTAATTCTGACAATGAGTTAACCTCAGCTCATAAAGCTCACCAAGTTTGAAACGAGAAGTTTTTGTAACAAATCAAGGAGCTGTTGTTGATCCAAAGCGGGTTGTGAAGACATACTGAAAGGTTTTTGTATTCAGGCAGAAAAGTTACAAATTAAACAGAAGGCCATGTACCGATAACAGAAGAGAAACCGTACGTTTTATATCAATTCAGCGTCATTAACTTTTTTCTTACTCTTAGAATTTCGTGCTGCAATTCAAAAATTCTTTTGAAAATTTTCTAATCAGCAATAAACAACGATATTTTTGAGTTTTTCAACTCTTTTGCAAGAATATTAGAACTCAAAATATTTTGAACTCGTGATCAGAAAACGTCAAAATGAGGTATATTAACTGCCTCACATAATCAACATCAATAACAACAATTCTGCAGCAGTTTTTGAGTGTTCTGATAACCGCTTTTGTTTGTGGCTTTAAGTTACATTGACCGACAAAATATTCTGCTACATCGGGGCTCAGAGTTGCCGAACGAGCCGCCGAATTCTTGTGAGCTTTTGAGTGTGTGAAATTGGCGTGTGAAACAATTTTGCTTTAGTTCATTTTCCAGGAAGAAAAATCTCCACGAAGAAGAGCTTCACTCGATGCAATTGCCTTTGCATACGCAAAGCATCATTTTTGGTTCCTCAACTTCTCGCCCCCTAGAAACCTGCAAAACCGAAGCTTTTATAAATCTGTCAAAAGCCTGTTCGAGAGAATAAATAGACATTTTTATTGGTGAAAACTGTAGATTAATTGGTATACTAGTTATTTCTAAAAAATGCAATGAATAAGTGTACCAACTTTCAAGTTGCCAATCTAATAAAACAATGCGCGGTCTCACTCATTAAACTCATTGATAGTGCTGTGAAAACGAGGAAAATGTGTGTTTTTCGCATACAATTTATGCATTTAAATTGAGCGAGAATTTGTCATTTGAGATAGCAGGGAAAACACGGAGAAAGGTTGATAAGAACTTGCATCTCTTTTTTAGCAGAAGAAGCCCAAAAAACATGTTCAGTTTAGTTTTTTTGAACTGCACAAACATTTCCGGTCATACTTTTCATCGTGCTTCATTGTTATAGAAGAAGACATTTATAATCTTTGTGGTAGCCTCTCACACTTTTCTTTGACTTTGCTTTACATCTTTAAAAATCCGTAACTTCACTAGTAACCAATACTATAGCCCTCACAAGAATTCGGCGGCTCGTTCGGCAACTCTCAGCCCCGATGTAGCAGAATGTTTTGTCGGTCAATGTAACTTAAAGCCACAAACAAAAGCGGTTATCAGAACACTCAAAAGAATAAACTGCTGCAGAATTGTTGTGATTGATGTGTGATTATGTGAGGCAGTTAATATACCTCATTTTGACGTTTTCTGATCACGAGTTCAAAATAGTTTGAGTTCTAATATTCTTGCAAAAGAGTTGAAAAACGCAAGATTCTCGTTGTTTGTGTTTGCTGATTAGAAAATTTTCGAAAGAATTTTTGAGTTGCAGCACAAAATTCTAAGAGTAAGAAAAAAGTTCATGACGCTGAATAGCTATAAGACGGACCGTTTCTCCTGTGTTATCGGTACGTGGCTTTCTGTTTAATTTGCAACTTTTTTCTTGGTTAAGCAAATAATTGGTATTGTTCGTAAATTAGTGAAGAGATTCTGACAAATCAATGGAATGAGAAGATTCATTCCATAACTGGTTCAATGAATCCTGAACTGTTTCGTGTTCAGTTGAAAGTTCAATCATTGCTCTTGCTTGCATACTTTTGAAAAGTTAGTCCAAAGTGAATCCAATAGATGAAAGTTGAAAAAAGACTACAACTAATCAATTTTAATTACAGTTGAAGAAGTAGAAGTCTTCTCAATCGTTGCTCGATAAGTAAGAAGAACTCAAGGATGGATCAAGTTATTTATCCCCAGAAGGAACCTCAAAAATAGCTTTATCCATCCTTTTCTCCAAAAGATCCAAGTTCATCCGCGTCACAAAATGATGAGTCATCGTGACGAAATCCGGGGAAAAAACCCTTCTTTACCTCTTTTCCCTTTTCTCTTTGCTTATCCAAAGGAAATTGAATCGAGTGACGCTCTTTTTCGTGGAGATTTTTCTTCCTGGAAAATGAACTAATGCAAAATTGTTTCGCACGTCAATTTCACAGACTCAAAAGCTCACAAATAAACATAAGTTACTCACATTTATGTCATTTTTCTGACAATTTGTGATTATTCGCAAGATTATAGATAAATATTAACGGAATCAATGCTTACTCACGCTAATAAAAAAAAATATGGATCCGACGTGACACTTTCAACATGACAGCGACCCAAAACACACAAGCCCAAAACAAGATGATGGACCAAAAAGTGAAGATATCAAATCGTCGTTTTATTCGTTTTCCGGGCTGGTTTCGCATTAATAACGTTTACCGTATTTTCTGTAATAGTAGTGCGCACTACTATTTTTTCAATCCCTCTCCAGCCTGCACTACTATTACAGAAAATACGGTATCTGCTTCGAACTCCGCCTTATTCTCCCGATTGCAACCCTATTGAGCATTTAAGGGCTCACATCAAACAAGAGAACATCACTTTTTCTCAAATCTTTGGGAGGTTCAAGAGATTTGGAATGGAATTCCAATATCTACTCTGAACGAGTTGATCGAAAGTATGCCGAGACGAATGGATGCAATCATTCGTCTCGGCATACTTTCGATTGAATGGTCCAACAAAATATTGAATTGAATTCTTCTTTTTTCGATAGTTTGGGGGGTCCAAACTTTCTTTTTTGTTGTCCAAACGTTTTTGCAAATATTGTGTACATACATATTTTTTTTGCCCGTTAAATAGACTTTACAATTCAAAACTTTGTATAACATTACGAAGCTTAGTTCTTCTAGTTTCTAGAAATTTAAAGAGGATTTAAAAGCTCACAAATAAACATAAGTTACTCACATTTATGTCATTTTTCTGACAATTTGTGATTATTTGCAAGATTATAGATAAATATTAACGGAGTCTCACTAATAAAAAATATGGATCCGACGTGACACTTTCAACATGACAGCGACCCAAAACACACAAGCGGTTTGATGATGGGCCGAAAAGTGAGATATAAAATCGTCGTTTTATTCGTTCTCCGGGCTGGTTTCGCATTAATAACGTTTATCTGCTTCGAACACCGCCTTATTCTCCCGATTGCAACCCTATTGAGCATTTATGGGCTCACATGTAACGAAAGTCGAGAGAACATCACTTTTTATCAAATCTTTGGGATAAGAGGTTCAAGAGATTTGGAATGGAATTCACTCTCAACGAATTGATCGAAAGTATGCCGAGACGAATCGATGCAATCGTTAAATATTGAATGATCCAACAAAATATTGAATTGAATCCTTGTTTTTTTGATAGGTGCCCCCCAAACTTGTTTCCTCGGGTTTTTACAGATATAGTGTACATACATATTTTTTTTTGCTCGTTATATAGACTTTGCAATTCAAAACTTTGTATAACATTACGAAGCTTAGTTCTTCTAGTTTCTAGAAATTTAGAACGGATTCAAAAAGCACAACTTCTGATTTCTGCTTTGTCCGTTCAAACTAGTTTTGTTATAATTTTGCAGCCTCAATTCTTTTTTATCAAACTATACAAAGTAAAATATAATAGCATTGCTAAAAAAGTTTTGTGCCTTTAAAACCGGGTTATTCTTTCAAGAGATCCCTAAACTACACAAAAGTCGAATACATTTTGAAGATCTGAGCACAAAATGGCTCCATTTGTTTTTAAAATATTTTAAAATCCGTTCTAACTAAAGCGATATTCAAACAAGTTTGTCTAATATTTAACCAAGCCAACTGTAGTTCTCGAAAATAAGTCCAAAGCACTTTAAATCCTTGTTGAAAAAGAAAGAACTAACGAATCAACTTTTAGTAAGACTCCACTCAATGTCAAAAAAGTTTAATGACAAGACTGGCTTTAAAATAATAAGAGAAAAGTATATGTTTATTGTTCACAAATAAAACAAATGAACCATGAAAAAATGAATTCAATTAGAACAATTGCAAAAAAGGGCTTTAAGCTTTGGGACTCTCGTGACAAAATTCCAAATCTTCTTCCCGTTATCATAAGTCCACCTGCAAATTTGAATTTAAAAAGGTAAAAGATTTTCTTGTTACGATTACTTTGAAATAAACAGCAGTCGTTAAGTCAGCGCTAGGTGTATACTATTGAACCCCTTATGGCATGTTGCTATTTTGCTTTATTTCTCTGAAAATTGCAGCACAAAATTCTATATCTATTCAGTGTCATGAACTTTTTTCTTACTCTTAGAATTTTGTGCTGCAATTCACAAATTCTTTCGAAAATTTTCTAGTCAGGGTTGTAAAAGAGTTGAAAAACTCAAGGGTCTCGTTTTTTGTTGCTGATTAAAAAATTTCGAAAGAATTTTTGAATTGCAGCACAAAATTCTAAGAGTAAGAAAAAAGATAATGACGCTGAATAGATATGCAACCGACCATTTCTCTTCTATTATAGGTACATGGCTTTCTGTTTAATTTGTGTTTAATTTCAACTTTTCTGCCTGAATACAAAAACGTTTCAGTATGTATTCACAACCCGCTTTGGATCAACAACAGCTCCTTGATTTGTTACAAAAACTTGTCGATTCAAACCTGGTGAGCTTTATGAGCCGAGGTTAACTCATTGTCAGAATTAGTGAAGATTTTAAGAATTTGGTTTTTTCACATGAAATCGAATAAAGAAGTGCGTAGTTCATTGATTTTGCATTGGTTTTTAAGTTACTCGCTTACGTAGACAACTTTACAGAATCAATTGATATTGCTGTTTCACTTGTTCCTGTTTTCTTCTATAGATTCAGCTCATAGTTTGTTAACGATAAGTTTTAAGAGCTATACTCTCTATCTATTCAAATGCATGTGTTCATTTTCTAGAATAATGGTACTCAGCCTGGAACACCAACTACCACTACTACCACTCTGACGAGTCTACTAAGTGAGACAGAACCAAATCAGCCAACGACAGTACACCAAAAGCAGCCCAGAAGTTCGAAAAAACCAAAGAAATCTCTGGATGAAAAGAAAAAGAGAAAGGAATCTAAAGAAGTGAGTCGGGCAGAACAACTCAAAGTAGTCAGATTATGATAATCGAAGGTTTTATCTTACGATTAGCGATATCCTAGGCAGGCTTGTTTATTGGTGATTTCATAATATTGAAACCTAAGCGAGCAAAATATGAACATAGTCTTTTCCGTTGAGAAAAAAACGTTGAGTTTTTAGAGCGACACGAAAACAGCTGTGGAGTCTAATCAGAAGAGCAATGAGATAACGCAAATTTCGAGCACCAAAGAGCCAATAAAACTAAAGAAAAGCCTAGCCGAGAAGGACACTTTGATCAAAAAGGATCGACATGAGCAACCAAGTGAAGTAGGCATTGTGAAAACAAATTCAAACGTGACTAACTGCACTAACTAGTAGCTTTAAACTAGAGATGCTTATGGCTTACCGTTAAGTGCCTTAACATTAACGGTAGATAGACCGTTTGGAACAATTTTTGAAGCAGAAAGTATGTTCTGATTTGTTCTAAAAACAGCTAACAAGTTAAGAAAAACTTGTCTACTACCAAAAACCAAAGTATCGCTTGTCGTTTATCGTTAGTTTACCGTTAATATTACAATTACACATCTCATCTCTAAACTATTCTAACTTTTAGAGCCACATGCTAAGTAAAGTCAACACGTAGTTTAGGGTTTTTCTTTCATACTTTTAGTTCACGGTTTTTTTCAGACCAATGACTTTCAAACTGAATCGAGTAGTAAAGGAAAAGCAACAAAACCGAAACGTCTGAAAAAAGAAGAAACTCAACGAGGAAGACAGGTTAGTTACTACTCTTGCTCTTCACTAGTTGAGTTTATCGACAGGGATATCCATGACAGCGATAATCCAGAGACGGATGACTGAGAAGTTATTAGATTTTGGACCTTAAAATACTTTTAGGTACATGCATAAGAAATGCGGATTTTGATCCAAAAAGTTTTAGAATATTTAACAATTCATTTACAACTTCAATCGTATAATTTCGCAAGCTCATGACCAGTAAAACGTGGATTTTCTTCAATTTTTTTTGGCGTAAATCCTCGCCATCAATGGTGAGAGAATGGTGGCCATGTTCTTCGCCATGTAGATCCTCGTTACCGTTGCGGAACTTTTTAAACCATCGGCCGCATTCATTTTCAGAAATAATGTCTGGTCCAAAGACACAAGCAAGCGTTTTATGGCATTCAACAGCGTTCTTTCCCTGCTTGAAGCCGTAGAGCATACATACACGGACGCGATACTTGAGGTCCTCGATCTCTAATATAAAAAGTATAGGAGCAGAAAATATCAATTGACAGGCAATAGAAACTACTTAAACCTGGCTAGAAAAATGCAAAAAGAATCAGATAAAAATGCTGAACATATAATGAGATACAAGCTTTCAAAGTTTCTCGGCATTTCTTACGCATGTACCTAATATTTGTTGAAAGTTGAAGTGATACAAGGGATAATTACCGTAAAAACTCTAATAGAAGAGCATGCTCTTCTATTTTTCAACCCTCCCCCCCAAAGGGCTCTTCTATTTTTACACATCTTTTCAAGGATTTTGTCAAACAAAAAAGCCACTTTTTACAAATTTTAATATAAACTTTGGCAGTAAATCACCATTTCAAAGCGCAACTTTTTAATTAATTAATTCATGTAATATAAACAAATAATAAACATTAATAACTTAAATAACAATAGATTAACAATTTCAAATGAAACAATGTTTGAATCATTAACATTTTAACATTCGAAGAATTGGCCTTTGGCCAGGATTTCAACGTCGCTGTCCATGAATTCGTTTTTCACATCCTCATTCAGGTCGATTTGCTCAAGCAATTCACCGCAAATTTGATCAGTTCGTGCACTCGAAAGTTTCAACAGTCCAGTTGGAATCGGGTCGTCCGTGCCAAAACAGTGGATTTGTCGTTCTCGGATCCACCAACATCGTTTGCAATTCCACAACTCTTGAAAGACTTTTCAATCAACTTCTTTGGAATACTTTTCCAAGCATTCACGATCCACTGTAGGTAAACGTCTATCGGGGGTGCCCTCAGATTGCCAGCCTTTGTCTTCTCGTGGTCACCATCCATCATCCACTCGTCGTAGAAGTGACGGATCTTTGCTTGGAATGGGTGATTCAAAGAAACGTCAACCGGTTGGATGAATTTCGTCTTTCCTCCGGACACCACAGCCGCATCCAACTTGAGCGACTTGAGCTTCTTTTTTGTGTCGGCGCTGATGTGCCATCGGAATGAGTCCCAAACGAGCAGTCGCTTCTTGAACGAAATTGATCCAAACGTCCCTTCCAAGTAGATTGATGTGAGCATGTCATCGAGCCACGTCTTTCCAGCCAAACAAGGCTGAACTCTCCCTTGAATTTCTTTTCGATGCTCGGATCGGGGCCTTTCCTGTTAAACAAGACAAGTGGGCGGCACTTGATTCCATCTGATCTTCCAGTTAACATGGCAGTGATTCTGGTCTTTTCGTGACCTGGACTCAAGACGGTGATCTCCTTGGCTCCTTTTGTTTCGACGCATTTGCCACCAAGCAGATCGAGCCCCAGTCCTGTTTCATATGCCGCATAGAACAAACCGTATCCTTCCTTTTGACGAAGCTGTGAGAGATACTTTACAAAGTTCACGATGACATCTTCGAACTCGTTTGGCGGCTTTTGAGCAATCGAAGTGGGAATTCGAAGAGAAAATCCGTTCCGTTTGAGAAACTTCTGAAGCCATCCTTCGGTGGCACCAAAATTGTTGTTGAACTCTTTGAGTGAGCCATCAGATCCAATTTTGAGAGCTTGCTTCCGAATTAAACGACGTGAAACCTTGATTTTTGCTTCTCGTTGTTCGCTAATCCACTTCAGCAACTCGGTCTCCATCTCAATCGATTTGAGATGGCGACCGACTCCCTTTAGCCGCTTTGCTTGATTTGATTCCATCTGAGCGAATTGTTTTTCCTTCATCGACCATTGTTGAATCATCGCTCATGTCACTCCGTACTTCTTTGCAGCTGCACGAACCGAGATATCTTTAGGGTGTTTGACGGCCTTTAGTTTGAAATCCTTCAAATAGGCCTTGCGGTTTCTCGTCATTTTCTTCTCCACCGGCTTCAGCGTTCTCTGAGTCGCCATCAAGCTAGCGTTTTCCCGAAAGTATTCTCGTCCCTCCTCAAAAAAATCCCTTCAGCTCGTTTTCTCGTCGATCTCGAAATTCCTCGAGTCCGTCCAAGAGCTCCCCATCATTGATTCATCATCGAACCTGAAAATAAAAGGATTAGTTATTAAAATAAACAATAAAAACAAAAAACCTAATACCAAGCAATAACTAAAAACTAACAAGAAATGATCGAATGATTCTAAGATTGTAAGATTGTAAGAAATGGTCGAGTTTTTTTAAACAAGCAAAGTTTTGTTTATCACGGGAGTACGGTAACATGGAGCCGAAAATAGAATGAAGGGGCTCTTCCATTGGAGAAGGCTCTTCTATTGGAAAGGGCTCTTCTATTAGAGTTTTTACGGTAGTCTAATTTCCATAGAAAAAAAACTTGGTGCCCGTAAAGCTGGTAGAAAATCCAGCCAAAAAAAGTATTCACAGATTTGACACTTTATTAGATAGACAATCATATTCGTTGAGCCAGACAACATTACTTAAAGTTGCAATGTTGATTTTCATAAATTTAGTATCCTGAAGCCACGATTACCAGAAAGGAAAATGGAAAAGTGGCAGCTAAATTGAACCCATTTCGAGAATTCGATTCAGACGATCCGCCAAGCCGCAAAAAAGAGTTTAACATTTTGATAATCGGCGAAACCGGGGTGGGCAAGTCAACGTGGATCAACGGAATCTCTAACTACATAAAATTTGAATCCTTTTCTGAAGCTATCTCTGAAAAAGATCCGATTTGCTTGATTCCAATGCAATTTGATGTATACAAGAGAGATATGGAAAAAAAAACAGTCAACATGCGACCAACTGTGGCGGCACGAGATGACAGAAACGAGGCCGATTCGAGCAACGGACAATCGTGCACCCAAGCTCCGAAAGTGTATAGATTTGTCACCGATACTGTTGTTTTCAACCTAATCGACACACCGGGTATCTGCGATACACGAGGAGTAGAATGCGATAGAGATAACCTGAGAATGATCGTGAAATGTTTGGCCAGTCGTGACAAAATTCATGGGATTTGTCTGCTGTTGAGGCCGAATGAGAGCCGCTTTAAGACCGCCTTTCGTTACTCGATCAAGGAACTATTGGTCAGTTTACACAAACACTCAACACCAAACTTCGCGGTCATCTTTACGAATTCTTGTAACTCTTTGTACAGACCTGGAGAAAGCATGGCCGTTTTGAATAGATTATTTGAGGAAGTGAAGGCTAAGAGTCAAAACGAGATTTCACTCACAGAAAAGAACGTCTTCTGTCTTGATAACGAAGCAATCCGAACTTTGTATGCGCTTTTTAATGGAGTTCAGTTTGCAGAGACGATTCTCGAAAACTCCTCAAAGTCCTGGAATCAGTCGGTCAAAGAAACACACCGCTTATTAAAGTATTTCACCGGCTCCACGTTCATTCCACATTTGTCAAATGAGACAAAAGTTGTAGGTGCTGTTCGGGAAATCTCGCATGATTTGTGCGAAGCTTTAGTCAATTTAGAGAACAAAATAGAGTTAGAAAAACGTCTTTTCAGCCAGCTTCAAGGCCAATTGAGAGCTTTAGACAGAAAACTCGAAGTGCCTGAGAAAACGTTGCTTGTTGAAAGTTATTATCTGGAAGAAACACCTCTAGACCTGCCAAATGTGGTGTGCCATGGAAAGGATTGTTGTGAAACTATCCGGGATTTCAGCACCGACACTTCAAAAATTTTCCATAAAAAAGTGTGCTTGGTTGGCTGCACATTGAAAAATGTCCCTGAAAATCAAATTGGGGACACGAATTTGAGGAGTTGTCCGATTTTTGACGGCTCTGGAATGTGCTCCGTCTGTAAATGCTCTTGGCAATCACATATGCATTTGCACAAGTCGCAAAAAAAAGAGCCCGGAAAAATGCAGGTGATAGCCGAGAATCCCAACGAACGAACACTTCTTCTGCACCAACGCGTTTCAAAAAATGATTCGATCGACGAAACGCAACTTAAGCTTGGCAAATTTTATGAAAGCCGCACGAAAATTCAACAGTTTACCTATCCATATTTCGAGTTTCTCAAAGAGAATGCAATTATTTTGAGGAATGATGCGTTTGAGGATTTCGCTAACGTATCGATAAAAGAACTGGAAACGACGGTAATGAGTGAAGGAAGTATTGCTGAGATGGAAAAACTTAAAAAGTTGATTACAATTCAGCGAACACAAGAAAATCTCTTAAGTGCCAAGAAATTAGTGCGAGATTCCGAGAAAATAACACTAGCCAACTACGCCGGCAGAATCGAAACACTAAAAAAAGAGCCGTGTTTTGGTGGAGAACTGAAAGCATTGATGAATTCGCGAAAATCTCTTGAATCAATGGAATTTGAAGTTGTGGAAGTGCTGCAAACAACAAATTCGTGAAAAAGAATAAGAATGACTTTTTGTTTTTGTAATAAAAATTTGCTTTACCATGTCTTTTACAATCTTTTAGCTGTTTTCACAGCTTACTACTTGTTTCTCACTTTTAAACCTTTAAGCCTTATTCTTCATTTACAGCTTCTATTATGTCAGACGATCCACTTATCAATTCGGCCAATTCATTTCTGAATAATATTGATGAGATGAACGAATTGGGCCAAGTAAGCAAGGAGTTTCGAGATTGGAATTGCTGTTAGCAACAGCCAATCTTTAGTTATAAATACAGCCTAGGCTTAAACATGTAGGCTTAAACATACAAAAACAGTTCCAGGTTGATCGTGATCTTTCTATGAACAACTTTTTCTTGGCAGAAAACGAGAAAAAGATCGTTCTCAGCAACTTAGCCGAGCCGTTTGGCGATGCAAGAGTGAAAGAGGAAGCTGATCGAAGTTTCGTTCTCCAAATCTTCCACGCACTTGAATTGGGTGAATTGGAGAAGAGGATTCAGATCATCGAACGTGAAGGCTCATTTGACCCAACAGAGGGAAGATCACCACGTCGAGTGATCGTCACTTTCACCGATGTAATCTCGCAGAAGCTCGCTGTCGAGTTTGGGCGAAAGTTGCCTTCGATTCGCTCTCTACAAGGTGTATCCCTTCAGCCCTATTTGCCGACTGTAGGTTTTCGTTTAAATGAAGTGTCTGAAAATGTTAATTTTGAGCAATGATTAAACCAAAATTTAAAAATAACGGCTCGTGATTTCAATTTAGCATCAACAACTTCATCAGCAATTGCGCCAACAAATGCACGCAAATGGGTTTAGAGATGAGCAACCGGTGAGTTCAGACAAAAATACAGATGTATACAGACAAAAAAATAGTGGTACTTAAAAATCAAGTCGTAAATTTGTGCTAAATAATGTTTTTCAGCGAATGATGACGAACCAATATGCTTGGGTGCCACAAACAAATCCTCCAACCCCGCCCTCCGATCAAACCGGTACTTATTCTAGCAAAATAATTGAGATTTCTTGTTAGCATATGCATTTAAATTTTACCCATGCTTTATTTTGAGTCGTCAAACTCTTGGTTTCTACAGATCAGTTGACAATTTAGGTATTGATATGTCTCGATTCCAACAGCCTCCACCGTCCCACTCACCTCATTTGCTTTTTCAACAAATTTCGAAAGGTCCCTATGGCCCCTATGCGCAAAATCATGAAGGTCTTTTACCATTTTTGAGTCAATTTTCCGTTTAGCATTAGTTTCACATCTCCCATCCTTTCAGGAAACCCCCGTCACATCAACATGAACCACTTGGAACCAAAGCAACCCGAGTGGACTTCTAATGCTTTTGGTACTTCAAGAGTTCTTTTTTTCTATACAAAACAAACTTTTACATCTATATATACCTTACTCTAACCTTCTCAAAAAACGACGGTCAAGTCCGCTTCCAGATCAATATGGGCCCCAATTCACGGCTCCAGCCAACATGTATCCACCAAACTACTTCACGGGACAAGCATCCTATCCTGGCCATCCACTACATCAACTAAACCCAAATCAAAACCATTTTCGTCCAGAATTTGGTAAGTTTATTAGAAAATTACCTAGACGCGGAAAAGACTATAGCTTAATAACCAGCTGCTCATACATAAAGCCGCCGTAGAGCCTGAGAGTATAACTGCTGCTCCCACCATTGTTTACGAATAAAAGCGAATCGTAATAAGTTCTCCTGTAGCTTTTGAATTCCATTGGAGAATTGCATGTAGCTTTTTATACTATTTCTTGCAGGTAATCATCCCAGTAATGATATGCACAGTCATGTGGGAGCAATGCCTTCAACATACCATCAGTTCAGTTATCATTCACCACCCAGTGTTTCTTTTGTGCTTTAAATTCTAGCCATAGTGGATAAACTACTTGGTAATTTCCTGATAACAGGGGACAGTAAAAAGAGAAAATTTCCGCAGTTTCTTCTAGGCAACAGCTGACTCATTTTAAAATACTTTATGCAAAAATTGGGCAAAAACTTTGAAAAAAAAACAAAAACAAAAACTTCCTCTTGCTCACAGCAAAGAGCCGTCAACCTTAGATCCGCCCGGGCCACAACAACCTCAACAATTCACCATGTTTGTTCCAATTCATCAGCCAAATCCACCCGTTGCACAAGGACCGCCACCTGGAAGAAATGTTGAACTACATGGAATGGCACCAAATCAACAAAACGAGAACAGGGCACAGTTTCAGACACAGGACTACAATCATGGAGTTAATCATGGCTTTTCGACAGGTAGAAATTGAGGCTTTATTTACGACCACAAGAAAAAAAGCTGAAAAAATTCTTAGTCACTATCTAGTTTACCCCGTTTAGCTGAATTCCTGAAAACAAACAATAAATGTTATCGTTCTGTGTTTAGCTACGACTTAATTAAATTACACAAATTGGTAAAAATTTTAAAAACCTTGGGATAGATTTAGCAAAATGGTAAACGTAAGCACCATATAAATATGAATCTTTGATTTTCAGGACACTTCCAACAGAACCAGGCAAACATCCCAGCACATGGTATGATGAGTGGCGAACAAGCAACGACTATTCCACAGCAACAGGAGACGACGACGATGACAAACAATCAACAACCACAACCCCAGACGCAACCACAACCACAACCACAACCACAACCACAACCACAACCACAACCACAACCCCAGACGCAACCACAACCACAGCCCCAGCCGCAACCACAACAATTTCCTCAAAGTAATGCTCCTTCAGGTGAATAGAAAGGAGTGGCACTAAAAAACAACAGATAGACGATATTTTTTATGACAGCTAGCTAAGTGCTCTTTTTTTGCATGTATTTTGACTAGAACTGTAGGTTTTTATAATAAAAACTGTATATAAATATTGGATACTTAATAAAAGATATCCTTTCAGACAATCCTTCACCTCAGCCAAACCCGGTGACGGCGGAGCCAAACACTGCAATTATGGAGCAGCTCACGGAACTACTCAGGAGTATCAGCACCCAGCAACAAAACACAAATCCAGAAGGGACAATTTTTCAGACGCTGATCGCAGCACTGCAGAAGGGGTTCTCTGGAAATCATCAAAACCCGGTGAACGAATCAGCAAATCAGCCGACGGCGCCTCAAGCATCACCAGAGCAATCAAAAGGTGAAGAAGATTATGATGAGGAAAGCGATGATCCGGAAGAGTCGGGAGAGTCGGAAGAGTCGGAAGAGTCGGAAGAGTCGGGAGAGTCGGGAGAGTCGGAAGCAGAGGGTAGTGACAATGAAACACCCGAAAGTGAAGGTGAAGAAAAACGACAAGAACCGGTAGAACAGGGACCCATCAACAACTTGTTCAAGGCGGAAGCAGAAATAGCTGAAAAAATAGAGCTCAACATTCTGGTGCTCGGCGAAACCGGAGTTGGCAAGTCAACGTGGATCAATGGAATCGCCAATTATATAACGTTCCACACATTAGAGGATGCGTTGAACGCTCGACAACCGATTTGCCTTGTCGCTAGCAAGTTCATCTTTTACGAAACCCCACAACACAGCATTGAGGTGAAGCTTGAGCCAATGCACAACCCACGAGACACGAATGAAGTTTTCGCTGAAAAAGGACAATCGTCGACCCAAGAGCCAATGATTTATCGACTCGAAACGGCCAAATATATTGTAAACTTTATTGACACTCCAGGAATTGGTGATACGAGAGGAATCGATCAGGACAAGGAAAATTCGAGAAAAATTCTTGCAGCCATTGCAAAATATACCCACCTGAACGCGATTTGCTTCCTGTTCAAAGCGAATGAGCCACGGTTGACGACAAATTTCCAGTATTGCATCAGTCAACTTCTGCTTCAACTACATGCGGACGCTGTTAACAACATCAGTTTTTTCTTCACCAATTCCCGGAGCTCTTCCTATGGGCCTGGGGAAACGATCAATCCGTTACGTGCCTTCTTAAATAACATCGAACAAAATCATGGCCATAAAATCAAGCTCAACAAGAACACAATGTTCTGCGGTGACAACGAAGCTTTTCGGCTTGTTTGTGCTAGATTTAGTGGAGCCCATATTACAAAGTCTGATTTTCAAAACTATGCTGCTAGTTGGAATCATTCAGCTGCGGAGACTCATCGCTTTATCGAATATGCCGCCAGTTGCCCATTCCATCAGGTCTCTGACACACTTTCTATCAATGAGGCGCGAATGAAAATCTATTTGTTGGCTAAGCCGTTAGCTGATGCCAATGAGCTGATCGAAACACAGATCAGTGTATTAAATGACCGAAAGAAGGACCTGGAGGGCACCGGGACGAACCTAGATGAGCTTAGGAAAAAGGCCACATATTCGCAAGTTTCCATTGAAACGAGAGCACTACCCTACCCAAAGACTGTTTGTGCTTCAGAGAAGTGCATCGAAATTATCATGATTCCGGATACCGAGCAGTACACCACTCACTACAAGCAAATCTGCCATAAAAAGTGTTATCTGAAAGGTGTCGATATTGAAAAAGTCCCAGAGCCGCATATTCAAAACTGCTCTGCAATGGGTGGACGAGGAAGGTGTCTAGCTTGCAAGTGTTCCTGGGATGTTCATCTGCATATCAACTATGAACAATACAAAACCAGGATTGAAATCGTGGATGAGAAGATGGTAGCTTTGATTGAACAAGGAGAAAATGAGACCAAAATTAAAAAGCTGGCAGTTGAGGAAACTGAAAATGTAATTAATGAAATGCGGCAGGAACAAGAGAAGATCATCAAAACCTCGTTGAGATTCGGAAGCTTTCTCCAAGCTAACACCATTTTACCATACAATGACGCTTACGAGACATACGTGAAGAAATCAATTGCTGATGAAGAAATGTATGCAACGAAAGGCGGTGATCGAAAAAAACTAGAGAATCTACGACAAGGTCTGGCCACGTATCAGCAAGAGAAGGCGATGCTCAACAAGGCAAAAGAGAACCCGATCACAGGTAGCAAGATCAAAGACATCCAGGAATAACTTATAAAGCTAACTAAGCACCTAACTAGAGCCTAGCTTGAAGCAAATTACATACAAATTACATAATTACATGAATAATATTTTATTGAATCCGATTAGTTGTTGTTAGATACGCATTTTTTATAAAATTTGATCGAATTGATCAAGGAAAAGTGGTCGAAACGATTCCTTATGAGGTAAAGCTATCATAAATGAGCAATAAGCTCTATAATCTCTATTTTTGGCCAAAAATTTTTGACATAAGAGCTGTATTTCATAAAAATAATTTTTTCATGACATCTTCTTGACACTGAGTGTTTGCTAAAATAGGTGATTCTGAAAAGTGAAAGCATTAGATCAAATTTGCCTTAATCATATATTTTCCCTATTTTAAGTACTTGATTTTAGATTTTGAATGAGACCCATTACCTATCCATTAACCCATTAAAAACTTGTCTAAAGGCTGATCACTCAAAAAGTGAACAAGTCACTTCAGTTGAAGAAATCTATTATTTTGTTATCAAGAACTTTTTCGAAATCTAGTCAAGTTTATCAAAAATTCTGAGAATTGATGACTTGGTTTTTGAGAAATCACCGTGCAAGCTTTTTCTACGAACTTTCTTGCCAATCTAATAGTACTCGATCTTTTTTCTCTTGCTTTCTTTACAATACAGTTACAGGCTACAGTATCCAATAAAAACGATATACAATAACCTTGATTTTTGAGAAATCATCGTGCAAACTTTTTCCGAGAACTTTCTTTCCAACCTAATACAAAATGAAAAAGTTTGATTTTAGGTGGTGGAAATTTGATCACTCCGGCGGAGATCGCGACGATGCAATCCGAACTCTTAGGACTGAAACACGTCGGTCAGACGCTGCAAAATCTCCTTGCGGCGACCGGTGAAGGATTTGCCACACACCAACCAAACAACATCGTTTCCTACTCAGCGCCAAAGACACTCGGAAAGTTAGTGTTTGCCGACGAAGAGCCATCGACTAGCAGTCGAGCCGAGACAAGCAATAGACAACAACGGGAAAAGTGAGTTCATAATTGAAATAAACTTTAATAGTTTATACTAGAGTGTGTTCCTCGCGAGTAAGTAATTACTCGAGTAAAATTTGCATGGGTAATCTTTACTCGATTAATCGGCGTTTTTGGCCGAGTAACTACGAGTAATCCTCTTTAGACGTCGGGTAAATTGAATATCTTTACTTGTGAAGGGAATTTGCCACCAAATCAGTTGAACGGTTGAATATCTTTAAAAGGAGTCGTATATAATGCGGGGCTCGTCATTTTTGCGTCATTTTTTTTGCAATAATTTTTGCTAAAAGTACGTTAATTTTTCTTAAGGGTGCGTTTTAAAAAAGGCATTACTCGCGAGGAACACACTCTATTATAAAGGGTTCGTTAGAACACACTCTATTAGAAAGGACAATAGACAACAACGGGAGGAGTGAGTTGATAACTGAGATAAACTTTCATAGTTGATACTGTTTCTTTTGTAAATCCCTTTTTTTATAAAATTGAATGCAAAAATTAGTAAAGTGAAGAAAATGCTTGGTGATTCAGACCTTCAACTTCCAAACCGAAGCCAAAGCCGAAGAGCCAAAAAGTGACAACTGAAACACGTGCGGCGCCATCAAAAGAAAAATCGAAAAGATCGAAAAAAGGAAATTAGTCAAATAACAATCTTCGTGCTTAAAACTTTGAATTTTTTATTTATAATACAGTCAACCTTTTCTATAGCTAACATCTCTACAGTAACGTATTAAAAAAGACTTTTTTGTTTTCTGTTTAAGAAAGGGATGCCAGCTTCCTATGCCTTTGATTGTTTGATGATTATAAAAGTACCTGGAATTGTTTTTTGTTTGTTAGAAGGTTCAATCCTACAAGTTTTTATCGATTTATTTTACATATTAATCATTTCATTGATTTTAGGACTTAGGATAAAGGTTTGAACAAATGGTATCTCACCAAAATGACTGGAATGGCGTAAAAGAAGAGGACGGCGGACATGAAGGAACTCCACGAGCTGTTAGTTTAGCAAATTTTACAAAAGTTTAAACTTTACAGTGTTCAATCAGTTCAGGCGACTTTGATGAGCTTGCGGATGTCGATGATGTGAAGAAAGAACTGGTAAATAGTCGATTTTAATGTGAAGAAAAATTGAAAAAAAGCTTAATCTCTTGTTTGATAAGTGTTGGCTTTAAAGTTAAACATATTCAAATGGTCTTTTATCTTTTTTCTTGCATTAAACTAAGTTTACTAAGCAATTCTCGTAAGGTAAATTAGAAATCTGAAATATTTCATATGAAACACTTTTTATTTCAGAAATTATAGGAAGTAAAAGAAGGGAGCGAAGAAAAATCCCAAATTGAATTGAACGACGACGGCGTTGTTGTCAGTGAAACATGCGTTGAGAGAAGCGAGAGCCATGATGAAATATCGCTTGAACATCAAAAGGAACAGAAAGAATCAAAGGCAAGTTTTCAACAATACATGAATCTTGAGTCTAAATCTTAGAATGCTTCTCCTGTTCGATCAGCCGATTCTCCAAGTGCTATGGATCTACGTAAAGATAATCTAACTCGCAGTGCTCAGAAACAAGCTCATTTGATCAATGCCATATTGCAAGAGATGTCTCTCGAGGATCAAGAATATTTCCTAGAAGAAATGGACAAATTTGTGTGGAGACAAAAAGTGGTAAGTGAAAGCAATTTTTTTGATCAAAAGCACAGTTTGTTCAGCAAAGCGTGCAAAAAACTTCAGAGAAAGAACTCGAAAAGTAGGCTTAGCAAAGGATCAATAAAAAAAACTTTTGATGATTTGAATAATTGAGAAATTTAGGTCACTAATCCCTCAGCTTTATCGCCGAAAAACGATGTTGGTGATGTTGTATCAAAGCCGACTAAAAAGGATATCAACAACGCGAGCCAACTAACAGAAAAATTGGTCGAAAAAAGCGCTTCAACGCACTCCAACGTTGATGTTCTGAGTAAAACGCCAACTCCAAGCAACATTAACATGGAAAAATATCATACGCCTACGATGGCACAAATGATTCAAGAGAAAAAAACCGAAGATCAGCCCACGAACTCAAATCAGTTAGTGGGTGCAACGAAACAGAAAGCTTCCCAAAGAAAAAGTGGGCTGGATCAAAACATTTCCGATGAGTACTCTGGCGGTATTCCACAGAGTCAAGAATTCCTCACGCAAGTACTGGAAGGTGAATCCAAGTCGACTGAAGCCTGTTCTCCCGTAAACTCTACAAGCAAAGATTTGTCCAAAACAGTTGCTCTCTCTCAACAAACTGTTGAGCATGATGTCAAGAGCAACAACATCCTTGCTGACAACAAACCATTGGCAGATGATGCTGTGAAGGTTTTGACGAATCAAGCAAAAACTCAGAGTTCTGGTCGAGAGTTTTCTGTCGCGAATGATCCTTGGAAAACTGCTGGTCGTCGTCTCAAATCTCCCCCATTACCAGTGACCTCGAATTCCGATGGGCCTTATGGACAAACAGAAAAGATAGCTCATCCAAAACATTTGAGCCAAAACAAGCCATCTTTGTCTACTAAAACAGCGTCTCAAATGTCTGAGAAAGTCGCTGAACCCATCAAGGTTCAACAGGTTCAACAGGTGAACAGGTTCAACTCAAAGACGAAAAAAATGATTAATATTTTGGTTCTCGGGCAAACCGGAGTCGGAAAGTCAACTTGTATCAATGGTTTTGTCAACTACTTGACCTATGGATCATTAGAAGAAGCTGTCGATACACCTTATTGTTTGATTCCAACAAAGTTCACATTGTTTGATGAAAACTATGAGCCCCGAGATGTGGTTTTGGGAAGTCATGATAACGAGGTTTTCTCAGATGAGGGTCAGTCCGCTACACAAGGAGCAAAAGTGTATCGCTTTGAGAAAAAAGATTTTGATGTTTATATCATTGATACACCTGGAATGGACGACACTAGAGGGATTGAACAAGACAAAGAGAACGTTCAAAAGATTTTGAAGGCCATTGCACTATTCGACGAGATTCACGCAATTTGCTTCTTGTTCAAGCCAAACAATGCTAGACTCACAACATCTTTTCGATATTCGATTGGCACTTTGCTAGAAAATTTGAGCCCATCGGCTCTCGAAAACGCTTGTTTCGTGTTCACCAACGCTCTGGGCAGCTTCTATCGACCGGGCGACACGCTGACCGCTCTTAGAGCCTACTTTCAAGAGTTGGGCACTAAGGGAAAGATTTCGGTGCAGATCACCGATCAAAATACGTTTTGTGTGGACAATGAGTCTTTCCGGTACATCTGTGCTCGTGCCAATGGAATAGAATTCACAACAGAGGAACGGCTAAGCTTTACAAAGAGCTGGACACATTCATCGGCAGAGTTTTATCGCCTTTTGAACTATGCGGCACAAATTAAGCCTCACAAAACTTTGGATACACTATCCATTAATGAAACGAGAACCTGGATTACACAGCTGATTGATCCACTTCTGAATATCAGTTCGGTGATACAGGAGAACATTCGCCAGCTCGACATTCAAAAGGAGCAGCTAGAGAAATCTGAAAGCATTGTGGAGTTGCGCCAGCTAGTCACAATTCGTATCACTACGTTGGAGAACATCAAGCTGGAAAACCCGTACATCGTTTGCTCGAGTCCGAAATGTGTTGGCTATGAGACGATCAACGGGACAGTGGCCCCGATTTATCGACAAGTTTGCCATAAAGAGTATCCATCTGTACACGCGGAAAATGAGGCCGAGCTAGCATTGCATGCCGCTTTCAAAACTGAAAACCTGTGCAAAAAGTGTGGTTGTGGCGCAGAAGCTCATCAACGAATCATCTATCAACAAAAACTCAAAGTGGTGCCGGTTGACAACCCACAAAAATTCCTTGAAAATGAGACAAACGCGAGCAAATTGAAGAAACGATTGGTTGAGAAAGTGGACGCGCTCAGATATGCCTATAACAAAGAGCTCGATTATACGTTGTTCGGAATGGCAAGATTTTCTTTGTTTCTCACTAGAAATGCAATTACAATGAGTGCAAAGGCGAATATTTTCAAACAAAGGCTTGAAAAGTTGCTCGATATCGAGCTTGCGAAAGTGTCTCGGGTGAGTCAAATAGGGAAATATACAGTAGAATTCATAAAATGTTAAACTCTCCAAAAATTTCTGAACTTTAAGCGGGACAACAAGGAAAAAGGAAATAGTTTAGAGATCAGTCGTCGCTCTAGTGCTTGCAACTTGATGAGCTTAAGAAATCCGGAGTTAATCAGGATTTGCTTGAGTTGACTCAAAAAATAGAACTTTTATTTATCAACAATCAAACCTAGTCTCTTATGGAGGGAAACTTGAAATACCCGGCCACTATTGGGGTAGTCACTAATAAGGCTTCAATGTAAATCAATTTTACAGGTGCGTGACGCTGACAGGACCAGATACAACCAACTGATTCAACTGCTCCATGTCTATTTGACGATGTATGAAAAACAGCAGAAAACGATCCAACACACTTCAATTGAAGAGTTGCAAAACATTCGACAAAAACTGTTCACCATGAGCCATTTCGGCTCAAAAATTGGGGAGGTTTTCGCCATAAACGTCGACGTTGATCATCAGAATTTTGCTGCCGAAGTCGTTCCTTGCAATAAATCGATGAGACAGTGAGTTGAAAAAAGATATTGAAAGATAGATAATTTCGATGTTTTTCTAAAGCTTCCAAAACTAAACTCATTAGCTCATTTGGCTTTGAGGAAGCTAAAACTGAAAGCAAGTAGCTTTTCGCAAAAAGATGATGATTTTCAGAAAAATAAAGCAAAATAGTAACATTCCATAAGGGGTTCAATAGTATACACCTAGCGCTGACTTAACGACTGCTGTTTATTTCAAAGTAATCGTAATAAGAAAACCTTTTACCGTTTTAAATTCAAATTTGCAGGCGGGCCCTTGATGGCGGGAAGCAGTTTTTGAAAGCTTTCTGGAATTTTCTCGTTTGATTTTGAATTTTGTCACGAGAGTCCCAAAGCTTAAAGCCCTTTTTTGCAATTGTTCTAATTGAAATGATTTTTTCATGGTTGATTTGTTTTATTTGTGAACAATAAACATGTATTCTTCTCTTATTATTTTAAAGCCAGTCTTATTATCAAACTTTCTTGGCATTGAGTGGAGTCATACTAAAAGTTGTTTCGTTAGTTCTTTCTTTTTCAACAAGGATTTAAAGTGCTTTGGAGTTATTTTCGAGAACTAAAGTTTGATTGGTTAAATATTAGACAAACTTATTGGGACATCGCTTTAGTTAGAACGGATTTTAAAATACTTTAAAAACAAATGTAGCTATTGTGCTCAGATCTTCAAAATTTGTTCGGCTTTTGTGTAGTTTAGGGATCTCTTGAAAGAATAACCCGATTTTAAACTAGAAGAACTAGAAAACTAGAAGAAGGCACAAAACTTTTTTTAGCAATGCTATTATATTTTACTTTGTATAGTTTGATAAAAAAGAATTGAGGCTGCAAAATTATAGCAAAACTAGTTTGAACGGACAAAGCAGGAAGCAGAAGTTGTGTCAGACAAAAGCTTTTAATTAGAATCGTTTAACATTTTTCCTTTGCTAATCAGTGGTGGAAAAAAAAGTATGGGGCCTCCCAGACTGTTTTTAATTTTTCTTCCAAAAAAACATTTCTATCGAAAGCTTTTTGAATCCGTTTTAAATTTCTAGAAACTAGAAGAACTAAGCTTCGTAATGTTATACAAAGTTTTGAATTGCAAAGTCTATTTAACGAGAAAATAATATGTATGTACACAATATTTGCAAAAACTGGCGGAAAAAAGTTTGGGGGACACCTATCGAAAAAAGAAGAATTCAATTCAATATTTTGTTGGATCATTCAATATTTAATGATTGCATCCATTCGTCTCGCCATACTTTCGATCAATTCGTTGAGAGTAGATATTGGAATTCTATTCCAAATCCCTTGAACCTCTTATCCCAAAGATTTGATAAAAAGTGATGTTCTCTCGAATTTCGTTGGATGTGAGCCCATAAATGCTCGGAAGAATCGAGAGAATAAGGCGGAGTTCGAAGCAGATACCGTATTTTCTGTAATAGTAGTGCAGGCTGGAGGGGGATTGAAAAAATAGTAGTGCGCACTACTATTACAGAAAATACGGTAAACGCTATTAATGCAAAACCAGTCCGGAAAACGAATATAACGACGATTTGATATCTTCACTTTTCGGCCCATCATCAAACCGCTTGTGTGTTTTGGGTCGCTGTCATGTTGAAAGTGCCACGTCGGATCCATATTTTTTTATTAGCGTGAGTTTAATTGACTGCGTTAATATTTATCTATAATCTTGCGAATAATCACAAATTGTCAGAAAAATGACATAAGTGTGAGTACATTGTGTTTATTTGTGAGCTTTTGAGTGTGTGAAATTGACGTGTAAAACAATTTTGCATTAGTTCATTTTCCAGGAAGAAAAATCTCCACGAAAAAGAGCGTCACTCGATTCAATTTCCTTTGCATAAGCAAAGAGAAAAGGGAAAAGAGGTAAAGAAGGGTTTTTCCCCGGATTTCGTCACGATGACTCATCATTTTGTGACGCGGATGAACTTGGATCTTCTATTTTTGAGGCTCCTTCTGGGAATAAATAACTTGTTCCTTGGGTTCTTCTTACTTATAGAGCAACGATTGAGAAGGCTTCTACTTCTTCAACTGTAATTAAAATTGATTAGTTATAGTTTTTTTTCAACTTTTATCTATTAGGTTGGTGCAAAAGAAATTTCGGTCGATATAAAATGTTCTTATTTTTTTAATCTGAAGAGCTTATTTGATGTTCTTTTGTGCATTTGTACTCTTGGATATTTACTTTATTTTAGCATTTTTTCAAAGTCAGAGCTTTCACTTTTTAATTGATTTTTGCTTTAGATCATGATGGATCAAAAGTATGTTCTGCGCACGTGTCTTCTCTATGACTTCAAGATGGGCAAAAACGCTGCTGATTCACATCGTGATTTCTGTTCCGCCTTTGGAGAACAGGTTATCACCGAAAGATCATGCCAGCTCTGGTTTGCCCAATTCCGAGATGGTAATGAATCCCTTGAAGACGAATCGCATGGACATCGTACCACAGCCATCGACAACAATGAATTGGAACAATTAATTGAAGCTGATCCAATGCAAACAACACGAGAACTTGCCAAACATCTCCAATGTGATCATTCAACAATTGTACGCCATTTGGAAATAATTGGAAAGACAAATCGTAATGGACAATGGGTTCCACATCAATTGAGTGTTGAGAATCTGGGAGCACGCGTTTCGATCAGCCATATCTTGCTCCATAAGTCGAAAAGAAGCCATTTTTTTGAGAATATCTTGACGATGGATGAGAAGTGGATTCACTTTGATAATACTTCTCGAAAAAGACAATGGCTGAGCAAAGGTCAAGCGCCAATTCCAACTCCAAAGCCGGATTATCATGGGCGCAAAGTGATGTTGTCTTGCTGGTGGAATATCAATGGACTTGTTCATTTTGAATTATTAGAGCCCGGAAAAACAGTCGATTCATCTTATTTTATTCAACAACTTAAGAAGGTTGACGAAATTTTGCGTGAAAAAGGCCTAAATCCCTCAACTATCAACTTTCTCCATGATAATGCTCCAGCTCACACGGCAAAAACCTCTTGTAAGGAACTAGAGAAGCTAGGATGGAAGGTCTTACCACATGCGCCGTATAGTCCAGACTTAGCACCCTCCGATTTTCACCTTTTCAGATCGATGCAACATTCCCTTGAGAATTGCCAGTTTAAGAATGCAAAAGAAGTCGAAAATTGGGTGACCAACTACTTTGCATCACAGAATCAAGCGTTCTTTGAGAAGGGGATCCGCAATCTGTAGCAACGTTGGAGGGATGTCATAGATAATAATGGTGCTTATTGTTTTAAATAAATTGTTATCTAAAAAAATTTTGGATGGCTTTAATGTTTGTAAAAAAACGAAATTTCATTTGCACCAACCTAGTATTGGATTCACTTTGGACTAACCTTTCAAAAGTATGCAAGCAATGATTAAACTTTCAACTGAACACGAAACAGTTCAGGATTCATTGAACCAGTTATGGAATGAATCTTCTCATTCCATTGATTTGTCAGAATCTCTTCAGTAATTTACGAACAATACCAATTATTTGTTTAAACAAGAAATTTTCTTTCCAGATTTGTACCTGAATTGTGATCGTCGTTCACGGTGATCGATTGTTTTGTCTCGATTGTCAATCTCGATCGATTGTTTTGTCTATTTTCCGAGAAAAAGACTAAAGCTTTTGTTAAAGCTTGGTTTGTATTCGGTTCTCATAAAAATTTCATTTACTGATAAACTTTTTTAACCAAAGAGCACCATAAATCTTGAAAAGTCCCTTTTTGCACTCATTTTACAGTCCAAGATAATTTCTCTGACAATTTGTGATTATTTGCAAGAAAGTTCTCTCCAAAATTGAGGGGAAAACGGTATCGGTGAATTGTCTTGGCTTAAATTTAAAACTATATTTCTTTGTGTAACGGTAAAAGTGTATTCATGTTTAAATTTAGAACTTCATACATTCAGGGTTGGACAAGTCTTTTTGGCCCATACCCATCCATTTCTTTTTCTTCTTTTCTTCTCTCCTCTCACAACTTCATGCTATTTTCGCTTCCTCAATCGATTCATTCCAGTCTTGAAAGCGAATAAAAGGTGGATTAACTTTGAAACGTCAAAACTTTAGTTCTATTTCCTCAAATTAATTTAAAAAAACTTCAATCTGAGAATCTTTCAAATGTTTTTGTCTGTATGACAAAAGCCCGCAAAAAATTGCATCAAAAAGCTCTCCAATTATAAGTTCTATCTTTCTCTCCCTTCAATTTCTCAATCGCTTCTCGCTATTGACTTTTCTCCAAAATCCACCCATCAATTTTCACCTCTATTATTCAGAATTTTAATTTTCGCATATATTTTGTAATTCAACCTTTTATAAATCGACTTATTTCAGTCATTTCCAGTCAAATCATCGAGATGGATCCCCAATCGCCTCCTCCGAGCTATGAGGAATGTATGAACTCTCGACCACACACTCCACAGTCACACACCTATGGAAGTGGTGGACATCAAGCCATTCCGATGTTTCAAGCGAGTCCAAATCTTGTGAGTTTATCTAAAAGTTAACAGTCGATTAACTTTTATCAATGATTTTCCTTGGGTTTTGTGGTCAAAATTAAAACATATTGTTGGCATCATTACAATGTTTCAGAGTTGTCACAACCCACGTGCCGTCAGTTCAACTCCTCGAGTGTATCGTCACGGGGAACAAGTGATCCCAATAATGGTTCCCGAACCACCCGGCACAGAACAAGATCTTCAAGTTCGTCGAGAAAAAGTGCGTTTCATTGTCAGTGGCGGTCATGTTAAATCCGCCCCTTTTTCGGTCCGTTTGCCGTTAGCAATCTACGAATTTTGCTCGTACCTTGACGGTTTTTCAAACAATTCCGGCTGAGATACAAAGCAAATACTTAGATTGCCAATGGCAAACGGATGGGCGGAGTTAACATGCCTGGTCAGTAGGAGAGAAATCTTCGAAAACTAAATATTGACTAAGTCTATGTGTCAATTGTATTTCTAGAAGAATATCCGCTTGAATTGTCCTGAAAAAACCGCTCTCTTGTTTGCTTTCCTATTCATCTTTATGATGATCATTGTCTGGCATGTCTGGAAACCAAAAAGTTTTCAAAGTTATTCCTATCGATCATGATTAGATCAAAATAGTTCGAAGTACTCTACGATCTAAAATAAGTTTCCAGAAACCTTTTTAGGATATGTTTGTCGGCATTTTGAAATGTTTCTTCTACATTACATTTTGCATAATCGTCGCCGTCGCCTTTATATTTCTCAAGCTATGGCGAGTTGAGAAACGTCGTAGATTCGACTCCTCATATTAATATTTTACTGTCTATTCATCACCTTTGCTTACTTCCATCATTGATTACATAATGTCCGTTCCTGTAGCAATATTGTAAATTGAGGTTTGCTGCAATCAAAAGATTGTCGCTTAAAGTAAATTTAGGATGGAAGCACTTGTGGAGGTATCAGCGCTATTGTCGTTTGGTGAGGAAGTGTTTGTCATCAATTCTCGTCTTGTTTGTTGTCTTAACTGATTAAAACACCGATGGTTTACTTGTACGATTAAAACACCGATGGTTTACTTGTACGATTAAAACACCGATGGTTTACTTGTACGATGGACTTTACTAGTACGATGGTTTAATAATTATTATTTTTTTCATTGTTTTTATTAGAGTTAGAGTTACTATGATTTAAAAGAGAACTTCAAAGCCGGGTAAATACTCAGTTCATCGCCGTTTTTATTTACTTATGACTTTATGACTTTTGAACCATTTCAATCGTTTTACTATTACATGCATTTTCGAATAGAATAATACCAGACTCATTGAAAAAAAAGTTTATGCTCTAAAACTCAACCAACTTGCTCCCAGATTGACAAAAGACAGGAGAATGACGAGAAATGGGCCTTTGCATCGATCTTACTAAACTTCTAGCAAAATATCTCGTTGCCCTAATTTGTCTACTATTCGTATTCGTTTTAATGATTGTGATACCAGCGGAAAACGCCCACTGACGTTCACGTTTTCTACTGGGGAGGACCACTTTTTCCACGCAAGCTAACCCCCTTCTTTGCCAATGGCTGCGCACAGACAGATAGACGGACAGACGTCTCTTTTGCTTTAATATAATAGATGACGTGCTGGAAAATCAAAAGAATCCTCAAAGTTATCACAAGAATAGCTTATCGGTGATGTATGACAAAGACTTAGGAGTAACACCATCTACAATGTTTTATTAGAGTCGATTCTAGGTGAGGCGAATAGGGGAATTTTCGATTGGTATCTTTTTCATCTCTTCCGTAGTTTGATTTCTCGATGTGGTCACCTTTGTATTACTCAATTGATGGAATAAAGTAAAACAAATAGTCTTCTATTAGCTTGTTATTGTAAATTGTCCACAAATATCTTCAATGTTGCTAAAAAGAATTTTAGGATGGAGACTATGTTGGATGCTTGACCGGTGTCGCAATTTGTGTATTCATCATTTTCATCATTGTCCTCGTTTTCTGGTATCGTGAAGAGAAACGTCGAAAGGAACTTGTAAAGTCACCCGTTTGGTTCACTTCTTGACTCATGCACAAGTATGTACGAATTCATCTATGTAACTCATTCATCTTCATCTATGTACTTCCAATCATCTAGAAGGCTCTAAATTTTTAATCAGTGGCAGTCATTTTAAAATTGAATCAGAGCAAAGAATATATGAACAGAAAAAATGGGAATAGATATCAAAGTTCAAAGTTGAATCAAAATTTTCTAATTTTGTGCTATAAAAAGTTGAAACCAAGTTCAGAAAAACAAATTATACAACAACAATAATGAAAAAATTTTAACATTATTAAGTTTTTTTTAAATCTTTATAACAAAATAGTTGATTTAATTAAGATTTAGATTAGTAATTATAATTTTCTCAACCAATTTCAGGATTCAATCTGCTATACGGGTGTGCTCGTTGTGGTCGTCGGAAACATCGCATTGAAGGCCATGGTTTGATCTCCGCCCGTTTCAAGAGCCAATAAAAGAACGGAAATCAATAGGGCTGAAATGTCCCAACTTCAACAACTACCTTGATCCGATAAAAGTACAGAAATCATCCGTCAGGGCTAAAACATCCCAACAACTTCTCCGATAAAATTGATCCGATAAAAGTCATGGCCTTCTATGCGACATGCTACAAAGAAAACAAGATAGTTTTGTGTCGATAAGCCAAAACTCAATCTCAATGTCAACAGGATCATATCGGAAAACACATCTTGAGCTTTGAGATAAACTTTTCGAAAGTTCTATCCACTTATAAGCTTATAAAATGCAATGAACTTTAAATTTAAATAAGAAGTTGACTTTAAACAGCTAAATTCGCTGTTTTATTGACGTCAAGACCAGAGTTTCTCTAATTTTGATTCATTTATTATTGATTTATCCTGTATTTTCTTGGCATCTCTTACTTCTATGTGTAAATCATCGATATCACGCTTTGTCTTTACTAAATGCGGGTGTTATCTATTGTTTGTTGAATAAACTATTGTAGCTAAAAATGAGGACAGAACAGTGTTTTCGAAGATAGACAGTTTGTACTTTTTTAGGCATTGTTTCTTTGATAAGTATTAAAGCTCGAAAATTGTCAAAGCCAAAGTATAGACAAAAAAAAGTCTAAGTGAAGGCGTTATTAATAAGTCTAGGTTAAACTAAGTTAAACCATTAAGCTAAACTAAAAGATGTCTCTCTGAAAGTCTCCTCGAAAGCAAGAAATTGGTTCCGGGTGACAAATCAAGAAAATTTAAAAGGTTCATGGGTGACAATTCATGTTCATGGGTTCATGGGTGACATTCATTCAGATGACCCATTGCTTGTAAAATGCAGCTGAAATGAAATCTTTTTGTACCTGATTAGACTAACAGGAAAAGAACAATCTCAACCAAATTATTCAAGGGCACAAAAACATTATTTCACCTGTTTTCTGAACGACTTTCCTGTAATCGAATGGGTTGCCTTCAAGAAAATTTGAGCTCAAGAAGAATTTCTCAATCAGTTAGTAATTCCGTAAAAAAGATGAATGTTTCAGCGGTAGACATCTTTGCTAATCACTATTTCGATATCTATAAGATTTATCATACTTTAGGTAGGTGTTTTGTTTTTTAGAACATTGATGAGTTGTCCAATCTTATCCAGAAACATTTCTAAAGAGCATTTTTAGTCAAGCCCTGAACTTGTAAAATCAGACCATGGGAAGTCAAGCCATGCAAAAGCATTTATTTGGCTGATCAAACTAAAATTGAGTGATCTCTCAAAAAAGTTTACTTCGAAATGTGGCAGACAGTCTCTAGTATCTATAGCGCCGACGAAATTTACTTCATTGGCTTTTTCTCTCCTTAGAAACGCCTTTTTTTTCAAAAATTCAACACTGAGACACTTAGAAATTGATTTACATTTTTTTGATCAATTTCTAAGTTGATTTGCATTTTGATATCAAATTTAAGAAAAAAAATTTGCTTTTTGAAAAAAGTGCCTTCGTCATATTTGAGTATTTTCGGAAAATGTGTGTAAATACCGACTTTTAGGCTAAAAATAACGTTAGTTTTGTTGAAAAGAAAAGCGTGCTGACGCGAAAAACGATTTGGCACATATGTCTTCAGAAATAGTCGTCAGAAAGTCGTCAAAAATAGAGCACCCTAACTTGGCCCATTATAGATAAAAGAAGTGAACTTTTAGCTTTTAGTTTGGCCTGATTAGATCTGAAATATTGAGTTGGTGAATTGAAAACCGCGGGAGGTGTCCCAGTTTGAGCACTTTCTTCAAAAGAAACCCATTTTGGTGTCAATAGAAAAGTTGTAGAGAATCAAAAATTAGGCTTATAGCCAAATTTCCAAAAGGATACACTTACTAGTTTCGCTTAAAATGCAAGTTTTGTAAAAATTCGTAAATTTGGCATTTCTTGAAAACGTAAACTTGGCATTTCTTGAATTTCTTGAAAATTTGGATATAAGCTTGATTTTTGATTCTCTACAACTTTTCCATTGACACCAAAATGGGTTTCTTTTGAAGAAAGTGCTCAAACTGTCACATATGACAATAGCCGGCAGTTTTCACTTCACCAACCCAATATTATCCGGTGGAATATGAAAGTCAAATAAAAAAACCACTCGACAACCAGCCATGGTGATGGTTCTGCTATGGTTTCTGACTTTTTGACCCATCTTATTCATTCTTAGATATAATTTCTTTCAGGTCCACTATGTTCTCTGATCAATCTCTTCGGAATCTTTATCATCTTCACCCAAACACCGCCACAAATGAAAGACTATACAAAAGTGTTACTTTTACATTTGGTTTGTCAAAATGATAAATAATGAGATACCCATAGAAATTCAGATAATTGGAACGATTTTCGAGTTTTATGTGACTGTTCTCGGATGTCCCCAGGTCTATGCTCCATATATAATGGGATCATTTGATGGGCCGCTGATGAGATGGGCTAATATGGATGCTTTTAAACAAGAAGTTTCTTTTTGTTGATTACCTATTTACATCATTTGACTCAGCTTGTGCAAAAGCTGGGTTATTATGGTAAAGTCTAGATGATCTAGATTAAACCCAGCTTTCAAAGCTTTTTCTAGAGAAGTTTTTTAGAAAACAGTATGGGTTTTACAAATACAAATTACAAAAAGTCTAACAAATACGGTAAGTTTTTTTGAATAACATCAAGAGCTATGATTTTAAACTTTTCCCTCTATAAAAACTAGAAATTTGAAAGAAAATAGCATTGCAAGAGAGGTTATAATTGAAAACTGAGCAATCATTTCGAATTGTAAAAAATTTAGATGGTAGCACTACTAATGATTCATACACTCACATGTACTATTGCACATCTTGTCCTCTTTCGAGCCAACACCGTTCTCCCGCCGGGATCTCGATGCAAAATGAGAAGAAAACATGTAAAAATAAAGATAATTCAAAGAAAAAGATTTTTAGTTTAATGTATTCATTCTCAGCTTATATATTCTAAATATTGTTCCAAATGTGTTCACTCAACTCTTGCTTATGAATAATCAAAATGGAATGGCTAACGGGAGAAAATTTGTTGATGTGAAAAAGTGAAATGATTGACTAAAATTGGAAAAGATTCAGGAGCATCCAGAATATTTGAGTCTTCAGCCATTTCGCGATAAAATTCTCCTAGCAAACCTCGATTTTTGGGCAAAACTTACGGTGGGTAACTTTTATAAAGAAAGAGAATTCCAATCTATTTTATATAATCGATTTATTTATCTATATATTTATTCAGTATCAGGATATTTATCTATTTAGATTCATTCAGGATTCAGTAAAAAGTTCGAGTCCCGTCAAGGAGAGTCAAAAACATCATTTTTGTTTCTTGTCATTTCTCTTTCTTTTTGAGATCTTGATTCAAGATTGTCAAGAAAACCAAAACGGGCTATTACGGCCTATCTAAAACCAGTTGCTTGCCGTAGAAAGTATTCCTATTTTCAGTTTTATATGACGTGTGCAAGCGGAGCGTGGATCAGTTGGCTAAGTGGTTTTGGTTTCATTTCTATTGTTTACACTCTTTGCTCTCATGGGAATTCCTCTAAACAATCAAAAGTTAATGTAAAAAAGATTTTGCTCATGTTGGTCATTCAGGTTGGTGAAGCGGCAGACAGAGACAATTCCCAATTTTACATGGACAAAATTACCCAAACAAGAAACTTGTTTAAATGCTATTCGTCCACCGTACCATAACTCCTAATTCTTTTTCTCCTAATTCTTTTAAGTATCCACGAAAAAAGTAGTCACACCTTTCTACTCTTAATCTTGTTTTTTCTCGAGTTTTTCAGAAGCCAAAAAAGCGCTGAAAAGGGAGATAATGAAGCGCCAAGATCCATTTTGCCCTATGCTTTGTGCTTCGAAAGAAATGTCGATCAATGGATTTTTCTTTTCAGTAATATCCCAATAGGTTAAAGAATAAATAAATTTATACTATGAAGAAAATGCTACGGTTAAGTTGGCTCGCTGCGAAGTTAAAACGAAGAACGCTTGTCCGGGTAATTTTCCCCACCAACCCTGTACAAACGGTCTTGCAAAATTTACATTGAAAAGAGGTAAAATGGTTTCACTAAATGCATGATATTGCAAAAATTTTGTTGATTTTCTGCCGTAAACTTGTAAAATTGTAAGATTTCCAATGCATGTTACGCCTGTGATCCCATTTTTTGACCTGGACCCGGATTTTCAGGCTCGAATTCAAATTTCGGAACTCAAAATTCAGATTTCCCCATCATTTATCTGCTATTCAACGGCGATGAGTTGGTTTGCATGGTGTAAGCAAATGGATCTACAATGGGAAAATGTTCAAGGTGAACTTTGCTTGGTTTTTTTGGAGAATTCAGGTCAATGATGACAAAAATGCACCTGGAAAAGAGAAGGCAATGGTAAGCGTTGCAAAATTTTGCTTCCTACTAGACTAGACTGCTTGGTTTTTGAGTAAATTAAAAGATTTCCCCTATTAAACATATTAGGTTGGTCGATAAGTCTTTGGACATTTGGTTAAAATGCTATTTGGAAAGAACCAATTCACCGATTGACTTACGATCACCATTAAAAAGGCCTACTATTTTCTCATAAAGGATCGTTGAAATCTTAAGAAATGTTTTATTTCTGGCTTTTTGTTCGGAGTGCGAACTCGGGCAATCAAAAAGAGCAACAGTTCAATGACATTTTGGTCGAAAGAAACCTATATCGGTGTCAATAGAAAAAGAAAGAGCGCAAAAAGTTAGGCATAGCAACATTTCCAGAACAATCTGCTCAGCCAATTCCTTTGTATCACATTTTATCGAATTTTACGCAAAAACGAGTTTTTGCATTCGGATTTTTGAGAAATTGAGCCCAAATTGGCGTAAAAAGTTAGAAAATTGTATCATAAACATCTTTTATTTGATGCAAATTGTAGGTCAACTGGTGAACTTTTCATTTCTAAACAGGTTTATAAAAGTGTTCAACTTAATAGATTTAGTTTTAGCTACTAAGATAGATACAATAGTCACAGCTCATATTAACAGCACTGACTGATCGATTTTAGTTATCAACGACCTGGCTATTGTATTCATTTGTATTCACAATTCGGTTAGTGTTCTCTTGGCTCTTTCAATGATCAGTGCATATCGAGAATATTTAATGGCTCCCTTCAAGAAAACAGGTAAAAATGCCTGAATTTAGATTGAAAATCGGTGGATTTATGGTCTAGTGAGAGATTTGATTTTACACCAGGATATGGAAAGTGGCCTAAAGTTTTTACCATCGGGATTTCCGTGTTCAATGAACGAGTAGCCATTCAATAGGTTTCAAAAACACAATCTTAAGCTCGGGTACAACTTCAGTAATCACATAAATTCAGCCTAACTAAAAACTCACTATCATTTTATTGAGTAGAATACCAACAAAAAAGCTACCCTTGTTTTTTCACAAATTTCTCAGACTTGTGCTTTAGAATTGCCAATCTAATAAAAATTATTAGATTCGCAACTTTCAAACTTCCGTTTTAACTAACAACTTCTTTATTACACAAAACGCAAAATAGAAAAATTTAATCCAAAAGATATCGCCATTTTTATCGATGAATTCTTCCCATTTTCGGCGCAAGTCCCGGATTTCATTCTCGAAAAACTGAGGAGTTTTGGAGGTAAAGTATGTGTTGAGTGCTTTTATGATCTCAGCGTGATCATCGAATTTTTCTCCCTCCAAAAAGCGTTTCAACGACCGAAACAAAAAATAATCTGATGGTGATAGGTCAAGCGAGTAAGGTGTGTGGGGCAACAATTTCCAGCCAAGCTCATCGATTTTTTGCTGAGTGGCTTTTACCGTGTGTGATTCTGCGTTGTCGTGGAGGAATCGGACCCTTGAAGGTTTGAGCCCCAATTTCTTCAAAGCCTCGTTAACTCAAGCCAATTGTTTCAAATATCAGGTTGGCAACTAAATAATGGCCCTTTTCAGTAAAAACAAAAAATTTATTAACAAGATGAACAAACATCAACATCAATCCAAAAGGTATTCTCCGTCATTCTTTATTACTTCTTACCAGTTTTGACGGAGCAACTGGATTCCTCTTTTGAAAAATTCTTCTGGTTGATCGTCAAAGAACTTCTGCACTGAAATTCGGACTTCGTCAAGGTCCATGAACTTTTTCTCGGCTAGAAAGTGTTGCATCGATCGAAAAAGATGGTAATCACTAGGCCCCATATCCGGGCTGTATGGCGCATGAGGAAGAACATTCCAGCCCAACTCCTCGATTTTCTCCATTGTAAGTTTTGCAGTGTGTGGTTTTGCGTTATCATGGAGAAAATGAATTGAAGAGGGTTCGAGTCCTTGAGAGCGAATTGCTTGATCTCCACAATGTAGTTGAGACGAATAGAGTTCTGAATTAACCGTTTGCCGGCTTTTGAGAACCTCGAAATGCACCAACCCACGAGAACTCCACCACACACAGAGGAGAGTTTTCTTTGAGTGAATATCCGGCTTCGGAGTTGATTTTGGGTCTTCGTTTGTGCTAAGCCACTGTCGTTTTCGCGTTCGATTATCATAAAAGATCCATTTTTCATCAGAAGTGACAATGGAATTCAAGAAGCTTCTCTTTTTCGCAAGTTTTAGTAGTATTCCAGCTGTGATAACACGAGTTGCCTTATTTTCTTCGCTCAATTCATGCGGAATCCACTTTCCACTGCGGTTACTTTTCCCCAATGCATGAAGTCACTTTTCGATTGCAGTATGCGAAAAGCCCAATCGATCCCCTAGCTCGCGTGATGTTTGACTTGGATCCTCCTTTAAAGCTGCTTCCAAAATATCGTTCTGCAGAAGTTCGGGTCGTCCTTGGCGAGGCTCATCTTCAAGACTTTCATCCCCTTCCTTGAACCGTCGATACCATCTCTTACATTGTGTTTCGGAAAGAGCTTGATCACCAAAAACTCGCAATAAATCTCTGTGGGATTCGGCAGCTGTTTTGCCTTGTTTGTAGTCGTACCAGAGACAGACACGCATTCGATATTTGAGATCTTCCATTTCTAAACAAAATTATTTGAAAAGTATCAAATCAAAGAAAGTAAAAAACGTATAATAATGCACCAGAAATTCAGTAATATTCAATTAACAACAAGCGAGGGTAGATTAAACGCAAAGATTAAAAGATTTTATCAAAAGAGGGCGAGGGCCATTATTTAGTTGCCAACCTAATAGAGTGCGGCAGCAACTGTTTGTCCAGATTTTAGCACTTCGTAATGCACCAAACCTTTTGCATTCCACCAGCAACAGAGCATGATCTTCTTTCCACAAACATCTGGTTTGGGAGTGGTTTTCGGCTCTTGATTTCGGGACAGCCACTGGTTTTTTCATTTATGATCCTGATATCAAATCCACGTTTTATCAGAAGTCAAAATTCTATTAAAGAAATTCTTCGCCTTACACTTTTGAAGTAAGAATGAGCTCACACTTAGACGAGCCGTTTTGTTCTTTAAGCCAGTTCATGTGGAACCCATTTCCCCGCCCGATTTTTCTTTTCAAGTTGATGCAAATGGTTTTCAATTGCAGTATGGGAAACATCAAATAATTCGTCTAACTCTCGGGTGGTGTGTTGGGCCATTCTCGATTTCCACCAGCCAATCCGTGTTTGAAACTTCTTGAGGATGCCTTCTGCGCGGCTCATCCTGGATACATTCATTGCCGCTTTGGAAACGTTGAAACCATGTATAGCATTGTCTATCGCTAACATTTTCTTCTCCACAAACAGAAATAATTGTACGATGCGCTTCAGCCGCAGATTTTCCTTGTTTAAAATCGGAAAGCAATGCAGCCCAAATCGAAATTTTTTTGGTCTTCCCTTTAAGTATCGTAAAAAAAATGATGAAATTTTGAAAAGAAGAGATTGTTTACGTAAAAATATTGTAGTTTGTTTTTATGCAAAAAGCGGAAAGAACGCTCTTTTAAAATTTAAAAAAAATTATAAAAAAGTTAGCGGAAGTTTGAAAGTTGTCAACCTCATAGAACACAATAGAGAACCCAAAAATCAAAAAGCTAGATCTTTTCCATGGTAATTTCTTTCTTCAGTGTCTCGTCTACTTTTCCTAAGAACAACGGGAGCAGCTCGTGGACAGACCTCAATGAGTAGTCTATCAATTGTCGTTCAACCACTTGCAAATCCGAGACAACAAGTCGAGCTACGCATGATTCGTATTTTACCAGATGCTAATTGAATAATAAATAAAGTTGAAGGAAAATGGTTACAAAAAGTGTATTGTGTATTATTAATAATTGATTTTGCGCAGCTTTGTTCTTGGATTGGGTTGGCTTCACAGCCGGTCTGGTCTAGAGTGTGTTCCTCGCGAGTAAGTAGTTACTCGAGTAAAATTTGCATGTCTAACACGTCCAGATATGACTTAGCAATAGTAAGTAACTACGAGTAATCCTCTTTACACGTCGGGTCAAATTGAATATCTTTACTTGTGAAGGGAATTTGCCACCAAATCATTTAAACGGCTGAAGATCTTTAAAAGGAGTCGTATATAACTCGTCGCTCGTGATTTTCTTGCGCCAATTTTCTGCAATAATTTTCGCTAAAAGTACGGTTATTTTCCCTAAGTGTGCGTTTTAAAAAAACGCATTACTTAGAGGAACACACTCTAGTCGAACAAGCTAGTTTCTGACGAACTCTTTTCACTACAAAAAAAGTTTGTTTCCTTTTTTTAGAAAGATGAGCTCGGTTACTATGGAAGGAAAGCTTTTTTCTCCAACCTTTTCTTTTCGATATGCTTTTGGAGTTTTTGCTAAAGAATTTTGATGGAATGACCCTGGTCAGCTGGAGGTGAAGGAGAGGGGCACTCAGGCATCTTCAATGATCCATCTCTAGTCCGGGCACTATTTGGGTACTTCAAAATTTGTTTATAAATCGAAATTTCATATTATTCTCATGTCATCTTCTAAAAATTTAAATTATTTGTAGCGATTTTTGTTGAAAAATAAGCGGGTTATTAATTTGCTTAGTGAAAAAAATGGCATTTTCTTTCGCCCATGTTTAATCGGTGATTTTGAACCAATTGCGCACAATTATTTCTTTTTTCTTCAGCTTTCTTTGTGAAACAAGCTTCAAAAACCTATTCATCTGAAAGAAACTAAAAATAAACCTGTTTGTTTTAATTTTGAGATTATACGGATATGAGATTATGAGTGTTCATTGTTCCTTTTTCAAAATTTTAATAATTGAAATGAGATACCTGATGCCATTGCGTAAAAATGTCTGGGTTATCTTCTGAGATGTAATTTGAGCAAAATTAAAATGAGAAGTAGGGAGAAAATATTGAATAAATTATGAAAGATTTATTTAATTTTATGAAAAGCTTAACTTGAGTGACAATCTGACACCTGTTGAGCTCACAGTTGAAGATATCGATTTCGCAAAAGCCACTTTCCCACTTTGTTTTTTATCGAAGCGACGAAGTGCCAGAGCGGTGGTTAACCTAATCATATAATATTTAAACTAATATTTAAAAATTTCTAGCTAAATTTTTCAATTTGCTAATCCTTATTTTGGGATTTCTAACCCATTCGCCGCAATGAAGCCAGTCAGGAGGACATTCTTGATTGCAAAGATTAGGAGAACACTGCTCGATGGACCAAATATATTTTTTCCGAAAACAATGAAAAATCCGGGCATCAAAATTAGAAAACACGTCCAGATATGACTTAGCAACACCTGTAATAGGCGAGATTATACGAGTATAGAAGGGAAGGATTTAGACAGAGTTCTTAGAGACTTTAAGAAGGAGTGGTGGCCAAGTGGCATTGGGTTGGAATATAAGGCAAAGACTTTCTAGTTTCTTTGCTATCAAGCAAAGCATATAACTTTTGACAGAGTGTTCCATATCAGAAACGGAAAGCAGATTCGGAATTTGTGATAAAGCAAAGAACTATAAATCTGCTTATAAACTCGGGGTGTGATTTTTAAAATCCGATACAAAACTTTGCACACTTATAACTTTTGACAGAGTGTTTCATAGCAGAAACGGAAAACAGATTCGGAATCGGCGTTGAATTCCGCATCGAATAACCATTGGCACATGTCATTTGACCACCACACCCAGTTGACATTCCCTTGTCAGGACTAGGTCGAGCGTCACCGAACGCAGTGAACTTGAATATACAGACACAGGATTCGAACCTAGTCGATCAGATCAGGGGGCAACCTTAGCCTGGTTTTATGGTTTTAGGTCAGTCTGTTCGATTTTTCAGGACAGGTCTGTTTATCAGAAAATAAACTGGATGGTAAGATCAGATTAGATCCACGTCTACTGTTCACTAGACATGGGAAAATTCCAACCCGAACCTAATTCCACCTTCGTTTTCTCGGCCGATTGCTCTGAAATTTTGTCTACAGATAGAAATCAATATTTTCAGCTTGTAGAGAAATTTCAGAAATTTCAGAAATTTCAGAGCAATCGGCCAAGAAACGGCCGAGAAAATGAAGGTAGAATTAGATTCGGGTTGGAATTTTCCCATATCTACTGCTTACCATGATAGTTAGTCGTCGTTGGGCATAATCGAATCTCTTATTTTGCTGATTTTTCTAAAAATATGGAAATCATGATAGAATTTGTCTAAAATACAAATCGATGTCGATATCAATGAATGTTATAAATTATTTGAAAGTTGTAAATCTCCTCGACAAAACAGGCTAAAACGTGTTTCAATTGATCGAACCATTGAAGAGATTTCGAGGACGAAATGCGAGTGACCAAAAAAAGGGCACTTTTTGAAAACCCCACTAAAGAATATATGAACAGAAAAAATGGGAATAGTGATCAAAGTTTAAAGTCGGATCAAAATTTTCTAATTTTGTGCTATAAAAAGTTGAAACCAAGTTCAGAAAAACAAATTATACAACAACAATAATGAAAAAATTTTAACATTATGAAGTTTTTTTTAAATCTTTATAACAAAATAGTTGATTTAATTAAGATTTAGATTAGTAATTATAATTTTCTCAACCAATTTCAGGATTCAATCTGCTATACGGGTGTGCTCGTTGTGGTCGTCGGAAACATCGCATTGAAGGCCATGGTTTGATCTCCGCCCGTTTCAAGAGCCAATAAAAGAACGGAAATCAATAGGGCTGAAATGTCCCAACTTCAACAACTACCTTGATCCGATAAAAGTACAGAAATCATCCGTCAAGGCTGAAACATCCCAACTACTTCTGCCGCTTTGATCCGATAAAAGTCATAGCCTTCTATGCGACATGCTACAAAGAAAACAAGATAGTTTTGTATAGATAAGTCAAAACTCAATCTCAATGTCAACAGGATCATATCGGAAAACACATCTTGAGCTTTGAGATAAACTTTTTCGAATGTTCTATCCACTTATAAGCTTATAAAATGCAATGAACTTTAAATTTAAATAAAAAGTTAACTTTAAACAGCTAAATTCGCTGTCTTATTGACGTCGAGACCAGAGTTTCTCTAATTTTGATTCGTTTATTATTGATTTATCCTGTATTTTCTTGGCAACTCTTACTTTTATGTGTAAATCATCGATATCACGCTTTCTCTTTACTAAATGCGGGTGTTATCTATTGTTTGTTGAACATTTTTATTGTTGAATAAACTATTGTAGCTAAAAATGAGGACAGAACAGTGTTTTTGAAGATTGACATTTTGTACTTTTTTAGGCATTATTTCTTTGAAAAGTATTAAAGCTCGAAAAATTGTCAAAGTCAAAGTATAGAGAAAAAAGTCTGAGTGAAGGGGTTATTAAATAAGTCTAGGTTAAACTAAGTTAAAGCATTAAGCTAAACTAAAAGATATCTCTTTGAAAGTCTCCTCGAAAGCAAGAAATTGGTTCCGACAAATTTAAAAGGTTCATGGGTGACAATCCATCGATTACATTCATTCAGATGATCTATTCTTTGTAAAATGCAGCTGAAATGAAATTTTTTTGTACCTGACTAGACAATCTGCGAAAGAACAATCTCAATCAAATTATCCAAGAGTACAAAAAACATTATTTCACCTGTTTTCCGAACGACTTTCCTGTAATCGAATGGGTTGCCTTCAAGAAAATTTGAGCTCAATCAATTAGTAGTTCAGTAAAAAAGATGAACGTTTCAGCGGTAGACATCTTTGCTAATCACTATTTCGATATCTATAAGATTTATCATACTTTAGGTAGGTGTTTTGTTTTTTAGAACATTGATGAGTTGTCCAATCTTATCCAGAAACATTTCTAAAGAGCATTTTTAGTCAAGCCCTGAACTTGTAAAATAATACCATGGGAAGCCAAGTCATGAAAAAGCATTTATTTGGCTGATCAAACTAAAATTGAGTGATCTCTCAAAAAAGTTTACTTCGAAATGTGGCAGACAGTCTCTAGTATCTATAGCGCCGACGAAATTTACTTCACTGGCTTTTTCTCTCCTTAGAAACGCTTTTTTTGTCAAAAATTTTAACACTGGGACACTTAGAAATTGATTTACATTTTTTTGATCAATTTCTAAGTTGATTTACATTTTGACATCAAATTTAAGAAAAAAATTTTGCTTTTTAAAAAAGTGCTTTCGTCATCTTTGAGTATTTTCGAAAAATCTGTGCAAATATCGACTTTTAGGACAAAAATGATGTTAGTTTTGTTGAAAAGCAAAGCTTGCTAATGCGAAAAACGATTTGGCACAAATGTCTTCAGAAATAGTCGTCTGAAAGTCGTCAAAAATAGAGCACCCTAACTTGGCCCATTATAGATAAAAGAAGTAAACTTTTCGCTTTTAGTTTGGTCCTGATTAGATCTCAAATATTATCCGGTGGAATATGCCAGTCAAATAAAAAAAAATTCATTTGACAACCGGTCATGGTCATGGTTCTGCTATGGTTTCTGACTTTTTGACCCATCCTATTCATTCTTACATGTAATTTCTTTAAGGTCCACTATGTTTTCTGATCAATCTCTTCGGAATCTTTATCATCTTCACTCAAACACCGCCACAAATGAAAGACTATACAAAAGTGTTACTTTTGCATTTGGTTTGTCAAATTGATAAATAATGAGATACCCACAGAAATTCAGATAATCGGAACGATTTTCGAGTTTTATTTGACTGTTCTCGGATGTCCACAGGTCTATGCTCCATATATAATGGGATCATTTGATGGACCGCTGATGAGATGGGCTAATTTGGATGCTTTTAAACAAGAAGTTTCTTTTTGTTGATTACCTATTTATTAGGTTGGTGCAGATGAAACTTCCGTTGGAACCATAAACAAAATTTATTATAAAAATCCTAATACAGAACCTCAATCCAAAAGATATTCGCCAGCATTATCAATGACTCTTTGCCATCTTCCACGCAGAGAATGGATGCCCTTTTCGAAGAACTCGGGCAACTGCGACTCGAAGAAGTTGAACACCCAGATTTGAACTTCTTCGCGATTTTTGAATTTTTTTTTTTTTGCTAAAGAGTACTGCATTGACCGAAACAAGTCGTAGTCGGATGGGGCCAAGTCCGGGCTAAATGGCGGATGAGGCAGAACTTCCCAGCCCAATTCCTCGATTTTCTGCTGAGTGATCTTCGCGGTGTGGGGTCGAGCGTCGGAATTTTGTAGTCGCCGTGTTATTGCCTTGACGACGCAATGCCTGGTCCGCGCGGCTCAATTGGGCTTTGTAGAGATCCGCCGTGACTCTTTGGCCCGAATCCAGCACCTCAAAATACACGAGAGCTTTACTGTTCCACCAAATACAAAGCATCACCTTTTTTCCGTGGATATTCGGTTTGGGAGTCGGTTTTGGCGGTTCACCGGCGTCCAACCACTGCCGTTTTTTCGTTGTGTTGTCGTAACATATCCACTTTTCATCTGCCGTAACAATGGAGTCGAGAAAACCGGCGGTCTTTGTGCGGCGGACGAGAATTCCAGCCATTGTAACTCGAGCCGCCTTGTTTGCGTCGCTGAGCTGATGTGGCACCCATTTTCCACACCGATTCGTCTTACCAATTGCGTGCAAATGGCGGAGAATGGTTGTATGGTCGCAGTCAAACAGCTCTGCAAGCATATAAACAAACCAGTGTGATGCAAGTTTCATCTGTTGTTTGGCATGGATCCGATTCGATAGCGTTCTTCAACTCATCGTTGTCGACAATTTGAGGCGGATTCCCGCGTTTTTTGTCTTCCAAACTTTCATCACCGTCTCGGAAGCGCTGAAACCAAGTCCGGCATTGACGTTCGAACAACACGTCATCGCCGAATGCTTTGCACAGAGCGCGATGAGATTCCGCAGCCTTCGTTTTGCGTTCTGCCTTGTTTAAAATCATACAACAAGCAAACACGCTCTCGAAATTTTTGGTCAACCATTTTCTAGAAGCTAAAAATTACTTCAAATTAAGTAAAACGCATAAGTCTTAGATATCAAAAGACGCGCAAAGAGACGCTCTTTCAGATAGACAAATATCTTCAAGAAAAACTTTTATTAGGTCCGAAATATAAACAAACAAGTGCGACGGAAGTTTCATCTGCACCAACCTAATACATCATTTGACTCAGCTTGTGCGAAATCTGGGTTATTATCGTAAAACCTAGATGATCTAAGTTAAACCCAGCTTTCAAAACTTTTTCTAGAGAAGTTTTTTAGAAAACAGTTTTGGGTTTACAAAAAAGTCTAACAAATGCACAAGTTTTTTTGAATAACATCAAGAGCTATGATTTTAAACTTTTCCCTCTGTAAAAACTAGAAATTTGAAAGAAAATAGCATTGCAAGAGAGGTTATAATTGAAAACTGAACAATCATTTCGAATTGTAAAAAATTTAGATGGTAGCACTACTAATGATTCATACACTCTCATGTACTATTGCACATCTTGTCCTCTTTCGAGCCAACACCGTTCTCCCGCCGGGATCTCGATGCAAAATGAGAAGAAAACATGTAAAAATAAAGATAATTTAAAGAAAAAGATTTTTAGTTTAATGTATTCATTCTCATCTTATATATTCTAAATGTTGTTCCAAATGTGTTCACTCAACTCTTGCTTATGAATAATCAAAATGGAATGGCTAACGGGAGAACATTTGTTGATGTGAAAAAGTGAAATGATTGACTAAAATTGGAAAAGATTCAGGAGCATCCAGAATATTTGAGTCTTCAGCCATTTCGCGATAAAATTCTCCTAGCAAAGCTCGATTTTTGGGCAAAACTTATGGTGGGTAACTTTTATAAAGAAAGACAATTCAAATCTATTTTATATAATCTATTTATCTATTTAGATTCATTCAGGATTCAGTAAAAAGTTCGAGTCCCGTCAAGGAGAGTCAAAAACATCATTTTTGCTTCTTGTCATTTGAGACCTTGATTCAAGATTCTCTAGAAAACCAAAACGGGCTATTACGGTCCATACAAAACCAGTTGCTTGCTGTAGAAAGTATTCCATCGTTTTTCAATGCTTATTTTCAGTTTTATATGATGTGTGCAAGCGGAACGTGGATCACTTGGCTAAGTGGTTTTGGTTTTATTTCTATCGTTTACACTCTTTGCTCTCATGGGAATTCCTCTAAAAAATCAAAAGTCAATGTAAAAAAGATTCTGCTAATGTTGGTCATTCAGGTTGGTGAAGCGGCAGATAGAGACAATTCCCAATTCTACATGGACAAAATTACCCGAACAAGAAACTTGTTTGAATGTCATTCGTCCACCGTACCATAACTCCTAATTCTTTTTCTAGAAACTCCTAATTATCCTCGAAAAAAGTAGTCACACCTTTCTAATCTTAATCTTGTTTTTTCTCGAGTTTTTCAGAAGCCAAAAAAGCGCTGAAAAGGGAGATAATGAAGCGCCAAGATCCATTTTGCCCTATGCTTTGTGCTTCGAAAGAAATGTCGATCAATGGATTTTTCTTTTCAGTAATATCCCAATAGGTTAAAGAATAAATAAATTTATACTATGAAGAAAATGCTACGGTTAAGTTGGCTCGCTGCAAAGTTAAAACGAAGAACTCTTGTCCCGGTAATTTTCCCCAACCCTCTACAAACGGCCTTGCAAAATTTACACTAAAAACAGGCAAAATGGTTTCACTAAATGCAAGATCTTAGAAAAATTTTGCGACTTGGTTGGTTTTCTGCCGTAAACTTGTAAAATTGTAAGATTTCCAATGCATGTTACGCCTATGGTCCCATTTTTTCAACGCCAATATCTTAGACCTAGACATATTTATGTTCAAAAGATTCAGAATGGGGAAAAATTCTTCGTAAGAAAAACTTTCATTTTACAAAATGTTGATTGGTGAAACCTGGACCCGGATTTTCAGACTCGAATTCCAAATTTCGGAACCCAAAATTCAGATTTCCCCATCATTTATCTGCTATTCAACGGCGATGAGTTGGTTTGCATGGTGTAAGCAAATGGATCTACAATGGGAAAATGTTCAAGGTGAACTTTGCTTGGTTTTTTTGGAAAATTCAATTCAATGATGACAAAAATGCACCTGGAAAAGAGAAGGCAATGGTAAGCGTTGCAAAATTTTGCTTCCTACTAGACTAGACTGCTTGGTTTTTGAGTAAATTAACAGATTTCCCCTATTAAACATATTAGGTTGGTGGATAAGTCTTTGGACATTTGATTTGAAATGCTATTTAGAAAAAATCAATTCACCAATCGATTTACCATCACCATTAAAAAGGCCTACTATTTTTCCACAAAAGATCGTTGAAATCTTAAGAAATGTTTTGTTTCTGGCTTTTTTTGTTCGGAGTGCGAACCCGGGCAATCAAAAAGAGCAACAGTTCAATGACATTTCGATCCAAAGAAACCTATTTCGGTGTCAATAGAAAAAGAAAGAGCGCAAAAGGTTAGGTAGATAGCAACATTTGCAGAACAATCTGCTCAGCCAATTCCTTTGTATCACATTTTATCGAATTTTACGCAAAAACGAGTTTTTGCATTCGGATTTTTGAGAAATTGAGCCCAAATTGGCGTAAAAAGTTAGAGAATTATGTCATAAACATCTTTTATTTGATGCAAATTGTAGGTCAACTGGTGAACTTTTCATTTCTAAACAGGTTTATAAAAGTGTTCAACTTAATAGATTTAGTTTTAGCTACTAAGATAGATATTGGGTTGGTGAATTGAAAACTGCCGGCTATTGTCATATGTGACAGTTTGAGCCCTTTCTTCAAAAGAAACCCATTTTGGTGTCAATGGAAAAGTTGTAGAGAATCAAGAATCAAGCTTATATCCAAATTTTCAGAACGATTCAAAAACTTGTTTTCCAGAAATGCCAAATTTACGAGTTTTCCCGAAACTTGCATTTAAAGCGAAACTACTAAGTGTATCTTTTTGGAAATTTGGCTATAAGCCTAATTTTTGATTCTCTACAACTTTTTTATTGACACCAAAATGGATTTCTTTTGAAGAAAGTGCCCAAACTGGGTCAGCTCAATCTCCAGTTCTCCACTTTTGAGTCTCACACTTGTCTCGCACACAAACCAAAATTCTACTACGAAAGAGGAATCCGCAAATTGGCTGTAAAATGGGCAGAAGTCGTCAATAATCATGGAAATTATTGGAAATGAATTTATGGTTTTATGTTGAATAAATTTTAGTTCAAAGTCCGGCAGTTTACAATTCACCAACCCAATATAATAGTCACAGCTCATATTAACAGCACTGACTGATCGATTTTAGTTATCAACGACTTGGCTATTGTATTCATTTGTATTCACAATTCGGTTAGTGTTCTCTTGGCTCTTTCAATGAATAGTGCATATCGAGGATATTTAATGGCTCCCTTCAAGAGAACAAGTAAAAATGCATGAATTTAGATTGAAAATCTGTGGATTTATGGTCTAGTGAGAGATTTGATTTTACACCAGGATATGGAAAGTGGCCTAAAGTTTTTACCATCGGGATTTCCGTGTTCAATGAACGAGTAGCCATTCAATAGGTTACAAAAACAGAATCTGAAGCCCGGGTACAACTTCAGTAATCACATAAATTCAGCCTAACTAAAAACTCACTATCATTTTATTGAGTAGAATACCAACAAAAAAGCTACCCTTGTTTTTTCACAAATTTCTCAGACTTGTGCTTTAGAATTGCCAATCTAATAAAAATTATTAGATTCGCAACTTTCAAACTTCCGTTTTAACTAACAACTTCTTTATTACACAAAACGCAAAATGGAAAAATTTAATCCAAAAGATATCGCCATTTTTATCGATGAATTCTTCCCATTTTCGGCGCAAGTCCCGGATTTCATTCTCGAAAAACGGAGGAGTTTTGGAGGTAAAGTATGTGTTGAGTGCTTTTATGATCTGAGCGTGATCATCGAATTTTTCTCCCTCCAAAAAGCGTTTCAACGACCGAAACAAAAAATAATCTGATGGTGCTAGGTCAGGCGAGTAAGGTGCGTGGGGCAACAATTTCCAGCCAAGCTCATCGATTTTTTTGTGAGTGGCTCTTATCGTGTGTGATTCTGCGTTGTCGTGGAGGAATCGGACCCTTGAAGGTTTGTGCCCCAATTTCTTCAAAGCCTCGTTAACTCGAGCCAATTGTTTTAAATAGAGTGCGGCATCAACTGTTTGTCCAGGTTTTAGCACTTCGTAATACACCAAACCTTTTGCATTCTATTGCATTTGCACTAGCAAGAGAGCATGATCTTCTTTCGGTCATGATCTTCTTTCCATAAACATCTGGTTTGGGAGTGGTTTTCGGCTTTTGATTTGGGGACAGCCACTGGTTTTTTCATTTATGATCCTGATATCAAATCCACGTTTTATCAGAAGTCAAGATTCTATTAAAGAAATTCTTCGCCTTACACTTTTGAAGTAAGAATGAGCTCACACTTACACGAGCCGTTTTGTTCTTTGAGACAGTTTATGTGGAACCCATTTCCCGCCCGATTTTTCTTTCCAAGTTGATGCAAATGGTTTTCAATTGCAGTATGGGAAACATCAAATAATTCCGCTAATTCTCGGGTAGTGAGTGTTGGGCCATTCTCGATTTCCACCAGCAAATCCGTGTTTGACACTTCTTGAGGATGCCTTCCTCGCGGCTCATCCTGGAGACATTCATTGCCGCTTTGAAAACGTTGAAACCATGTACGGCATTGTCTATCACTAATATTTTCTTCTCCAAAAATAAAAATAATTGTACGATGTGATTCAGCCGCAGATTTTCCTTGTTTAAAATTGTAAAGCAATGCAGCCCGAATCAAAAATTTTTGGCCTTCGATTTAAGTATCGTAAAAAGAATGATGAAATTTCGAAAAGAAGATATTGTTTACGTAAAAATATTGTAGCTTTTTATGCAAAAAGCAGGAAGAAAGCTCTTTTGAAATTCAAAAAAAATTATTAAAAAGTTAGCGGAAGTTTCAAAGTTGTCAACCTCATAGAACACAAATGGAGAACCCAAAAATCAAAAAGCTAGATCCTTTCCATGGTAATTTTTTTCTTCAGTGTCTCGTTTACTTTTCCAAAGAACAACAGGAGCAACTCGTGGACAGACCTCAGTGAATACTCTATCAATTGTCGTTCAACCACTTGCAAAACGGAGACAACAAGTCGAGCTACGAATGTTTCGTATTTTACCAGATGCTAATTGAATAATAAATAAAGTTGAAGGAAAATGGTTACAAAAAGTGTATTGTGTATTACTAATAATTGCTTTTGCGCAGCTTGTTCTTGGATTGGGTTGGCTTCACAGCCGGTCTGGGCTAGAGTGTGTTCCTCGCGAGTAATTAGTTACTCGAGTAAAATTTGCATGAGTAATTTTTACTCGATTAATCGACGTTTTTCGTCGAGTAACTACGAGTAATCCTCTTTACACGTCGGGTCAAATTGAATATCTTTACTTGTGAAGGGAATTTGCCACCAAATCAGCTAAACGGCTGAATATCTTTAAAAGGAGTCTTATATAAGTCGTCGCTCGTGATTTTTTTGCGCCAATTTTCTGCAATAATTTTCGCTAAAAGTACGGTTATTTGCCCTAAGTGTGCGTTTTAAAAAACGCATTACTCGTGAGGAACACACTCTAGTCGAACAAGCTAGTCTGACGAACTCTTTTCACTACAAAAAAAAGTTTGTTCGCTTTTTTTAGAAAGATGAGCTCGGTTACTATGGAAGCAAAGCTTTTTTTCCCAACCTTTTCTCACTTTTCGATATGCTTTTGGAGTTTTTGCTGAAGAATTTTGATGGAATGACCCTGGTCAGCTGGAGGTGAAGGAGAGGGGCGCTCATGCATCTTCAATGATCCACCTTTAGTCCGGACCCTATTTGGGTACTTCAAAATTAGGTTATAAATCGAAATTTTTGCCTCTTTTATTCTCATGTAATCTTCTAAAAATTTAAATTTTTTGTAGCGATTTTTGTTGAAAAATAAGCGAGTTATTAATTTGTTTAGTGAAAAAAAAAATGGCATTTTCTTTCGCCTATGTCTAACCGGTGATTTAGAGAAGTAGGAGTGCTTTATAGGAGTAAATCATCAATTTATCGGGGAAAATGGAAAATGAAAAAAAAAAATGACTCATTAATTATGCTAAAGCCTAATAGAAAATGCCGGAAAAAAAGAAGAGAAACAAGAAAATACATGACTTTTCCCAAAAGAAGCGGAAATTTCTTCACATTTCTTCATGATCAAAAAGTTAAGAATTTCATAATTTCATAAATTTAGTTAGTAATTGTTCAATAGTTCGTGGGTTCTCAGGTTTGGATTTGATTTGGATCATGTGGGGTTTAGGTCACCGGTTCCTCAAACAAACAAATAAACAAACAAATAAACAAACAAAATCTGGTCAAATGAGCTTTTGCAATTCGAAATCTTCTTTGAAACTTTTGCATTCATCAAATGGAAATACACTGTGGTGCAAAAGTCCTGACCGGTCGCACTGTCCTATCAAGTCTTAACCATTTCGCCAGAAAAAGAACGTTAAAATTTTATGGTAAAAACGTTTTTGGATAGCTTAAACCTTCTACTTTTATAATCCAAAGAATGAAAGCAATAACATTTTATTTAACAAAAAATTTTGACAATATTCCGAAACGACTCAAAAAAACATGGTGCAAAAGTCTTGACCGGTACAAGAAAATTCAATACTTCGTAGGTCCTCCTTTTGCGACAATGACTGCCTTGATGCGTCTAGGCATCGAGTCGACCAAATCACGTAGAATTCCCAAAGAAAGTTGTCTCCAAACATTTCTGACAAAGAAATTTGAGCTGAGGACAACGTTATAAGCTCAAATACGTTAAACCAACGGTCAAATTCGGCGGTGGGAGCATTATATTGTGGGGTAAGTGTTCGCCTTACTTTTTACTTACAATCTGTCTTCTTTAGGCTCGATGAACCGAAGTGTATCGGGACCGCTAGTGTTTATCTATGGAAATCTCGACGCTCAAAGGTACAAGTCAATCATAGAGAACAACTTACTTCCATTTGCAAACACGAACATGCCACAAGGATGGGCCTTATATCAAGACAACGCCCCATGCCACAAAAGCCAATTACTGATGGGTCGAGTTGTCCGGCTTGCAAATGGAGGTAAAGTTTGCCTGCCCGGCTTTTTTGCTGCTCATCGTGTGGAATTGATCAAAGCACCTCCCTATTCGCCGGATCTGAACGTTATAGAGCATCTTTGGGCCCATTTAAAAGCCAAACTCAAGGGACGCCGGTTCAACTCAAAGGTCGATGCTTATTTCTTTATCAGAAATGTTTGGAGACAACTTTCTTTGGGAATTCTACGTGATTTGGTCGACTCGATGCCTAGACGCATCAAGGCAGTCATTGTCGCAAAAGGAGGACCTACGAAGTATTGAATTTTCTTGCACCGGTCAAGACTTTTGCACCATGTTTTTTTGAGTCGTTTCGGAATATTGTCAAAATTTTTTGTTAAATAAAATGTTATTGCTTTCATTCTTTGGATTATAAAAGTAGAAGGTTTAAGCTATCCAAAAACGTTTTTACCATAAAATTTTAACGTTCTTTTTCTGGCGAAATGGTTAAGACTTGATAGGACAGTGCGACCGGTCAGGACTTTTGCACCACAGTGTATTTCCATTTGATGAATAAAATCGATAAAACCGAAGTTTCTAATCATGAAGCGAATAAAGAGAAAAAAGTTATTCAAACACAAATATTAGAAAGAAGACCAAAGGTTACAACTGATGAGTGTTCTATTCGTATCGATGTTATAGAATTATAGTAAAATAATATTACCTTGTAAGCATACTTTTCATTTATTCTGTACTTTTAAGTGGTTTATCCACATCTTATTTGCAATTTGATCAATTTGAGCAATTTGATCGCATTTCGAAGAATCCGATCAAATAATTCTTTAGAAAATCGAAAACAACTGATTTGCGTGTATTTTCTCAGAAATAGAACGTTCAGAAGAGAAAAAAATCAGTTTGAGTCTGGATTTTCCGATAAGATTCCAGGAAAAAAGTTAATGTTTATTTTCGGAACACTAGATTTCGCCAATAACCTCCATAACGATAGCCTCTTCGATATATTTTTGGAGTTTTTGCTGAAAAAATTTTGATGGAATGACCCTGGTCAGCTGGAGGTGAAGGAGAGGGGCACTCGTGCATCTTCAATGATCCACCGCTAATCCGGACCCTATTTGGGTCCTTCAAAATTTGGTTAAAAATCGAAATTTTTGCCTCTTTTATTCTCATGTCATCTTCTAAAAATTTTAATTTTTTTGTAGCGATTTTTGTTGAAAAATAAGCGAGTTATTAATTTGTTTAGTGAAAAAAATGGTATTTTCTTTCGACCATGTCTAATCGGTGATTTTGAACCAATCGCGCACAATTATTTCTTTTTTCTGCAGATTTCTTTATAAAACAGGCTTCAAAAACCTATTCATCTGAAAGAAACTAAAAATAAAACTGTTTATTTTAGTTTTGAGATTATACGGATATGAGATTATGAGTGTTCATTGTTCCTTTTTCAAAATTTTAAGGATTGAAATGAGATACCTGATGCCACTGCGTGAAAATGTCTGGGTTATCTTTTGAGATGTAAATTGAGCAAAATTAAAATGAGAAGTAGACAGAAAATATTGAATAAATTATGAAAGATTTATTTAATTTTATGAAAAGCTTAACTTGAGTGGCAATCTGACACCTGTTGAGCTCACAGTTGAAGATATCGATTTCGCAAAAGCCACTTTCCCACTTTGTTTTTTATCGAAGCGACAAAGTGCCAGAGCGGTAGTTAACCTAATCATATAATATTTTAAAGTTTCTAGTTAAATTTTTCAATATGCTAATTCTTATTTTGGGATTTCTAACCCATTCGCCGCAATAAAGCCAGTCGGGAGGACATTCTTGATTGCAAAGATTAGGAGAACACTGCTCGATGGACCAAATATCTTTTTTCCGAAAACAATGAAAAATCCGGGCATCAAAATTAGAAAACACGTCCAGATATGACTTAGCAACACCTGTAATAGGCGAGATTATACGAGTATAGAAGGGAACGATTTAAAAGATCTGAATTAAGATACTAGTGAGCTTTTAGACAGAATTCCCAGAATTCCCAGAGACTTTAAGAAGCACCGAGTGGGTTCTCTCTCTAGGCTCAAAGACTAGGCAAAGACTAGGCAAAGACTAGGCAAAGACTAGGCAAAGACTAGGCAAAGACTAGGCAAAGACTAGGCAAAGACTAGGCAAAGACTAGGCAAAGACTAGGCAAAGTCTAGGCAAAGACTAGGCAAAGACTCTCTAATTCCCCTATAAATTTGCTTATAAACTCGGGGTGCGATTTTTGAAATCCTATGCAAAACTTTGCACGCTTATAACTTTTGACAGAGTGTTCCATAGCAAAAACGGAAAGCAATCGGCGTTGAATTCTGCATCGAATAACCCGTGGCACGTGTCATTTGGCCACCACATCTAGTTGATATTCCCTTGTCAGGACTAGGTTCGTCACCGAATGCAGTGAACTTGAATATACAGACACAGGATTGGAACCTGGTCGATCAGATCAGGGGCCTCGTTTTATGGTTTTATGTCAGTCAGTTCGATTTTTCAGGATAGGTCTAGTTATCAGAAAATAAACTGAATGATAGGATCAGATTAGATCCAGGTCTACTGTTCACTAGACATGGGAAAATTCCAGCCCGAATCTAATTCCACCTTTGTTTTCTTGGCCGATTGCTCTGAAATTTTGTCTACAGATAGAAATCAATATTTCAGCTTGTAGACAAAATTTTAGAGCAATTGGCCAAGAAACGGCCGAGAAAACGAAGGTAGAATTACGTTGGGGTTGGAATTTTCCCATATCTACTGCTTACCATGATAGTTAGTCGTCGTTGGGCATAATTGAATCTCTTATTTTGCTGATTTTTCTAAAAATATGGAAATCATGATAGAATTTGTCTAAAATACAAACTAACGGTGTTCTTTCGAATCAATCGATATGTGAAGACATCAAGTGGAAGTGAACAAACGATTAACACAACAAGAATCCCTTCATAAATATATAAGAGAAGACTCAATTCATTGCCCGAAGTCACAAGCGCATACGCATTGGGATTATAGAAAATTTTATCCGAGGCTGAAAGATTAAAAGTCTATCTGGAAAAAACAGAAATTACCGCTTAAAAACTGGATAAGGCCGATGCCGGGCATTGGAAGGATGACAATTATTAAAATTTGAAACAAAACATATGAGTCTAAGTTCTAAATCGGATTAATTTGATGTTTTGATAAAAATTCGGGGTTAGTTTAAAGTAAGTATTGCAATGAATCGGCTGGCCGACCACCTAAAAATGGAACCAGACCAGGATTCTGATAAACCAAACAGCTTACTGTACCTATTAGTGTTTTTATTCAGCTATTTTTTTAGCCAAAAACAGCTAACCTTATTTTAGATGTATGTAGATAGATGTAAATATAAGTACCCAAATGTAGTTCTGGTATTGATAAGGCAAGGTGAAAGCTATTAGTCTAGTTGAACCCTACTACATCATTTGATCTGCTAGTGTGGACGTGATGTGTACAGAGTGCGCTTTAATTACGTGCACGGCTCTGTTTTCTTAGTGAACTAAGCCACTTTGCCATTCCAATGGTTTCTAAAGTCTGGAAAACAAATTTAGACTGTTTAAAATATTTGAAAAAGGCTTCTCTCATCGATATCTTTTACTAACTAACCGTTTCGACCTTCAAATGTCCCCTGGTCGAGTATCTAACGCGAAACTAGATCAAAAATGGAAAAAGTTTTCCAATGAATATACTATAGTTTTTTTGGTGTCAAAACAAAGAATTTTTTACTCTGTTATCTGACACCAAATTTATGATCATGCGTATGAATTTATGACCACTCATGTGGACGGGGCCTCTAACAGAAGCGCATGCGCTTCTATTAGAATAAATACGGTACCTATGCGGTCGTGAGGATCTCAGGCCTTTTGACTTTTGTTGTTTCAAGGTTTAATTGAGTTTAAACCGGTGTTTTCCCCTAGTCGAGTATCTAACGCGAAACTAGATCAAAAATGGAAAAAGTTTTCGAATGAATATGCTATGGTTTTTTTATTTCATTTCTGTTAACAAGCCAATTTGCCACCAATTAAGAGTTTTTAGCTTTCTTTGATCATTATTTTTAATTTTCTTAATATGAAAATTTCATCAAAAATCAAAGTTTTGTTTTTTGCCTTATAAATTTTGCAAAATAGATAATCTTTATTTTTCAAAAAGCTTATGAATATCTAAAAACACTTAGAAAACTCTTAAAAATAACTCGAAGTCATAAGAATTAAAAATTGAATGTAAATTTGCTAAGGTTTGTCGTGAAAAGGTTCGTGTTAAGGAACGAATTTGTGCTTCAAATCAAAGCGCCCAACTCGAGATAGTTAATAATAATGTTTAAATTTATAAAGAGATTGATTATTGGTAAGATCTCAGTTGTCTTTGGGTAAATCTTTGAAAACAAATGTTGATCTGTTTTCGAGGAACAACAAAATGTGTTCGAGGAACAACAAAACGTAATTAAAGCGCACCCTGTAGATGCAGGAAAAACAGACCAAAAAGCTATTTTCTCCATATTTGATGATCAAAAATCGATTGACGCTCAAAAGAAATCGGGCAAGTGCACTACTGTGATTGAAAGTAGCACCCAAGCCCATGAAGAGAACATTCAAAAAATAGAATATTGGAGAGCATCCAGGCATTCCCAGACAAGCAGCCCTGAAATTTTTCTGAAATTTACCTTAAAAATTATTAGGTACATGCATAAGAAATGCGGATTTCAACATTTTCATAAATTTCCAACCATAGAAACCTGATATCGATGAATGTTATAAACTATTTAAAAGTTGTAAATCTCCTCTATAAAACAGGCTAAAACGTATTTCAATTGATCGAACCATTGAAAATATTTCGAGGACGAAAGACGAAAGTGACCAAAAAAGGAATCGAGTCACTTTAGGGACAAGTTTAGTGTGGTCAAAATAGAGTTAGCTTCCCAAAATTGAAGATTTTAAAAAAGGATAACTATATATCAATTCATTAAAAGAGTCTAACGGAAATGCATTTACAGAAATTTAGATAGAGCGTAAGTTCAAAACCCTCAAAATTGTCAAAAAACCGGCTTTTTCACAAAAAAGAAAAATTATTGTAAAAACAAAGTTTTCCCATGAAATGATCCCAACTCTTAATTATTTTGAATGATATTTTTAGAATAATGATTTTAGGGCCGTCATTTTCCACTATATAGTCAAAGCCGAGCTCTTATGAAAGTGGGGTTTTCAAAAAGTGCCCTTTTTTGGTCCCTCGCATTTCGCCCTCGAAATTTCTTCAATGCTTCGATCAATTGAAACACGTTTTAGCCTATTTTGTAGAGGAGATTTGCAACTTTCAAATAGTATATAACATTCATCAATATCAGTTTTCTATCGTTGAAAATTTATGAAAATGTTGAAATTTTCTTTTCATTTCTTATGCATGTACTTCATATATCACATATCACCCACTTATTGAATATGCAAAATATCTCATAGTAGAAGACTATGCAAATAAGTATTCGAAGCAAATGTTCAATTATTAGATACGATCGACAAGATGTTGTAAGTGGGCCACCCGTTCTCCAAGCAACCCAAAGACCGAGAGCATTTCCAATAAAACAAATGGTGACTAACTGAAAAGTATAAAGATTGCTAAAAGAACAGTGAGATGTTGTTTGGTTTAAATTATTAGCTCAAAAACATTAACATTTTTCAGAGATTGGTAATAAATTACCAAAAATTATTTTTTAACTGAACAAATTTAACCAAGAGAATTCTACTTTAATCGATACTGCTGAATCAGTCCCATTTTTGGCTATTTAGTTGGCTATAGATCTAACCAATTCATGTTTTTATCCATTTAATCTACATTTTATGGATTCGGCGAAATACTCGTCAAATGAAATTTCGATGCTGAAACAATAATTGAATCACCAACAGGAAAAAAGATGCCACCAATCGTGAAATCCATTGTTGATGGCGAAGACATTTTCCGATATCGTCAAATTCTCCAATTTCCAGTTATTCAAATAATGTTAGATGTTATATAGTGGGCGATGTGGGTGTTACCCTCTCTAGATAAACAAATTATTTGAATGAGGGTTTTGTTTCAAGAATTCCCTAGAGTCCTCAAAAAAGGAGTTCAAAAAAAATTTCAAAAGTATAATAAAACGATTTAGAAAAAATTCAACTCTGAATGATTTTGTTTTATTTTTTTTTCGACCACTTGTTTACTTATTTATGAAAGTACTTAATTATAGTTCTTTGGTTCATTAAAAAGTCTTGTGTAGTGACAGTCCACCTGCTTTTGTGAGTGATTTTCTCGACAAGTTAAATTAAACATTTTATCAATTTTTTTCTTTAAACACTCGCTTCTAGTGTTGAAAATTAATATTACCCCAAAACGGCAACCTACCAAATTTAATGGGTTCAATGGTTCAAGTTCAAGTTCAACGGATTCAATTGGCAGTATCTATGAAATACAATGGTAAAACATAGGAAATATCATTTGAAATGGCTTTTTGTTCACAGTAAACTATCTTCGAGGTAATAAGTAAGGCTGGCAAGCATTCCTTTCATCTCAACCTTCAACGATTCAATCTAAAAATCTTCATGATTAGTCTTCTAATTGAATACCTAGATAATATCGAGGTCACTAGGTTACTATAAATTCAGAAAACTTCATTACTTACTTGATTTTGACTCAATGCATTCCCATAAAGCCGTGAGATGATTGTTTGGGCAATCTGAAAAAAAGCCAGACCTTTAGGTTATTACCGTTTTATTTTTGTTAATTGTCATTGTATTTGTCAAGATTTTTAGCAAGTAGCAAGTTTCTATTAAATTTTCCCTGAACACGAACCGAAAGGATTTGTTCTCTCCGTTCGTTGACCATAGTGAAAAATTCGACACATTCATAGCAAGAGGACCAGTAAAACTTCTAAAATTATAAATTAGCAAGAAGAAAATTCCAATATCTTACCTGTTTTACTGCAAATTTTCGTGGTTCTTCAAAGACGTTGTCAATCACTTTTCGCAAAGGATTTGTGTCAAAATGTCGACGTTTCACTGGAAAGTCACAATATCCAACATGGTGACAAACTTCATAGGGCACAGCCTAAATCAGGATAGATTTAGGAAAAAAAAAACCTCTATTTTAAACATGGGTTCTGTCAAGGATATTGAACAAAAGATATTTTTGTTACCAAGAACAAACAAGCAAACAAACAAACTAAACAAAACAAAATCGACATCCCTGGTTTGGTGACTAGTTTAGGGTTGAACCAAGACAGGCAGGGCAAAATTTGATCTCGAAGATCTGGATCTAGACCAGGGATGTGAATTTTCTTTGTTCCAAAAACTGGTAATCTAACAATATAACTTTATAATACAAAAGTTTTTAATTCAGAAACTTTTAGTATTAATCTCATGAAATTGACCTAAAGATTTTAAAAAGCATGCAATTCAAAATAACCTGAAAGGTTTTGACGAGAGCGAGCAAAGTGCTGAATTCAAGTGAATGTTTTTCAAACATTCCATTCACTGAATGCTAAAAGGAAAATTTATTTATTGATAAAATATGTTATCGGCAACGAAAATTTTTAAAATCAAAAACTAACCCGCAAGATTGCTGCAAAAATAACATCGATGTTTTCCTGGTTGAGAGTCTAAATTGTGAGGAAATTTAAAAGATTAGTGTAGTGTTCTTTCGGTGGAAGTAAGTCGTCCACAGATTGAAATGTAAAACTAAATAGAACCCATCAACTAAAGTCCTTAAGGCTCTATCCCGATATCGCGATCCTTTAAATTCTCCTTAACTCCTTAACTCCCAACCTAGATTTAAGTACTTGAATATGATTAATTACAGTTTTAGAAGGCTTAGAATCTCTACTTCCACAAAATATTTAGACTGAAGCATCTCATCTCAAAAAAATATCTAAATTTGGGTCGAAAGTTAGGGGAATTTGAAAGGAGGGCGATATCGATATCAAGGCAAAAATTTTTAAATTGTAAGTTAATTGGATAAATTCAGTTATTCATTTTGAGAAACCCAAAAAATTTTCCAACACATTTCCCGGGACATAGCACCCAAACCCAGAAGCTAACACTGACCTTTTTGCAAGTTTCACATCGATCATTCGAAGCACCGAAGATTGTGGTGGATAAAAGGAAGATGATGAGTGGTCGAATTCCAGCCATTCTAAATAGGTAAATAGTAAACATTACATGAAATGACAAGTAAATCATGAAATGAATAGAAAGATACAAAAGCAAATAGCTAAATTAGGTAATCTTGCTGAGAAAACTGTCCATACGGCTTGTCGGCGTGCGAACTTATTATCAACTTTCCTTTTGGCGTTCATTTGATAGATTGGAAGACAAATTTAATTTTGTATGAGTGCAAAAAAGCCAGAAAATTTGGCTGAAGCTAAAAATTCCAGACCGGGAAACTTTTAAGAAAAAAGAAGTATCGTATTTATTCTAATAGAAGCCCATGCGCTCCTATTTTTCAATCACTCCACAAAATTGCTCGTATTGAAGGCTGCGCTTCTATTTTTTAATGACTAAAAAAAATTGATGAAGTATTTCGTAGAAAGAAAACCTTTAGATAGCAGCCAATTAAAAATAATTCAATCGTCAAAAAAGCATTAATCACGATTTCATTACCGTTAAAGTCATCGACTTCAATCGAGATGTCACTATCGTAGCCAATGCAAGAAAATGCATTAAAAGCTACTGATTAAACAATAATGAACTTTAGCAATGATTTTTAAGCAGTTCATGCAAGAATCTAAGAAAGAACTAAGCAAGAAAGATTTTTTGCTAAAGGATTGGATACTAAAACGTCAAAATGTTTAAAGTTGTGAGAATTTTATGACATACAGTAGCGAACATAATTTTAGCATATTTTTGTTTTTACCGAAACTTTTTTGCAATTTAAGCTATCAAGCCAAAATTTGCCCTGCACGTAGAAAGTCTTCTAAAATTAGTATTTTACCATCTAAAAAATCCGCACATTCTGTTATAAGATTTTTCAAGAATTTTGGTGTAAGGCTGAACGACATAATTATAGCATATTTAGCGATGAGCTGTTAATATTTTCCAAATTTATTTTTTTCTTTTTTTGTTTGATATTTAGTTTAACACAAAATAATTCTAATTTTTAGACATGGGTAGAAAAGAGGATACTTAAGCTATCAAAAGAAATGACATTTTGAGGATGAAGGGCTTGAAGGTCATGCAAAACCATATAGCGCGTGGAATCAACCAAAGTACGGCATCGAGAATTTTTTTATTTCTTTATTCGCAATGGCTTTGATAGCAACAGGTTTGTTAACCAACGAGCTTCATGCAATTGGTCGGTCAAATCTCAAAGCGTAATCGTCCATTTTTCCGTTGGTGACTGCGCGATGTCCTTTATCAATTTGCACTCTTTGTTTAACAGAGCGGGTGTGATTTTTGCATCGAAAAGCTATAAAAAAGTTATTCTTTGCTGGATTACGAGAATCGTTCGACCAGCTTCCGCTAAATCCCAAACCCTGAAAGTTTTATGAATTGGCTTAGCACCTCACTAATATTTCTTTTAATATATGGCTGTTGGCAAATCAGTTAAGAAAGGCCTTGTTGTGAAAATTGGAAAATGGAGCGTGGCTAAGACTTCAAAACTTTGTTTTGTGTTTTAAAATGTGCGTTTTTGTAGTTTTTTTGTGGACTCTCAAGAAAAAACCGTTTTCTACTCGGATTAGCTCCAGAGAAACAAAGCAGAATCTGAAAAAAAAAAGTGAAAAATAGATAAGGCTTTGAAAATGAGAATAAAAATGAGAAAAAAATCGATCCAATATTTCTTCAAAATGAAAACTCAGCTCATCACTTTCTTATTCTGCTTCACTTCGATAAATGCTTTTCAATGTCCAAATGGATGGGATCAACCAGCCGGGGAGAATGTTTGCATGTTTCCAATCACTCAACGTATCTTTGTTTGCTGATTTTCAAATTTAAAAGCATCACTCTCATTTAATCCGCTTTCTAAAATGCATCTATTTCAGAAAGCTTTCAATCAGTCAGCTCAATTTTAGTTTTATTTGATGTGAAAGCACAGGCCTAGTTAATGATCCAAAAATTGGGTGACCCGATGTAAAATGGAGTAGAGTAGTTTTTGAAAATCGATGCCTTTGATTGGGTTAACTCATAAGTAATGAGGCAATTTCAAACAGAAATATTTATTCAATTCACGAAGAACACTAATGCCAATTTTCAGCTCAATACTATTCCGATGTTGTTCACCAATGTGATTTACTGACCGCGACGCCTGTGAAAATTCGAAATATCTATGAGAATGCCTATGTTATGCAATTCGCTCAAGGTTTGTTCTATTTGAAGCAAAAATGAGAGAAATTTTAAGCGAACGTCATTTATCCGTACATTGGAGTCGAGCGGAAATCGGATAGCACATGGGCTTACGCGGATGGATCACCGTTGACATATCCGAATTGGGATAAGGGTTAGTTAAGAACCTGAGCGGATATACCAGGGCCAGGGCCGTAAACAAAAGTGCATCAGAAGAAGCAAAATAGGTCGATATTTTAAAGTGACAACGATTTATTTACCTATACTTTTGGCGCAAACCCGACTTTTAAAAAAAATATTTCAAATTTTTCAAAAATGCGGATTCGAGGGCAGAACCATTCCCCAACCTCCAGACGCGATCCAACCACTGTGACGCGCGGGGACTATTGCCTGCTCCCTTTCGGGCCTGAGCCATCTGTCCCTCCTTGTCCGCCCGAGACTGCCGTCCTTCCGGGTAACAGCCTCTAGCGACGTGCCACTTGGTTTGGACGTCCGGTCGTCGGCTGGGGGCCGATCCCGGTCAATCCCTCTCCTCCACACCCGCGGTCAGCTGACTAACAAGCGCCCGCCACGACGCCCCGCGGTCGGAGGGTGAAAAAAAGGGCTTTTAAGGGCTCGGTCTCTAGGTTTTCTTCAGAAGACGTCGACTTGTCTGATCGATTTACAAGCCTTACGTGGACCAATTGAGATCAAATTTTTTGTGGATGTAGAACTAATGGTCTAGTTTCAGAATCTGAAAGCAAATTGGGCAAAATATCACAAGGAACTTTTTATATGAGTTTTGATCAAAACTTGCCAAAAAGCGGAAAATCCTGGTGATTTTTCACATCAAAGTCTTGAGTACTGATCGAGAACGTTAAGTCACGTAGAAAATCTTCTAAAATTAGTATTTTACCATCTAAAAAATCCCGACATTCTGTTATAAGATTTTTCAAGAATTTTGGTGTAAGGCTGAACGACAGTTATGACAATTATAGCATACTTAGCGATGAGCTGTTAATATTTTCCAAAATTTAGACTTTTTCGATAAATTTCTGGCTAAATAACTTTATTTTGACATATTGTAGTGGCATCAGTTTTGTTTTTAAAACAAAACAAACAAAAGTGTAGCATGAATTGTTTTTTCACTTCTTGGAACAATCTTTATCTCTAAATCAGTGAAATTAACACAATAAGTTCAACAAAAATATAGGTATTCAATTAGCAATAATAAGGTGAAAATCTTTGCTATTCAATGGAGATTCACATAAAAAACCAAGGCAATGAATCCTATTTTGTACAAAGCGTATTCTCTACAGGGTCCGTCAGAATTACGGCTACACCTTTTCGGCAGATTGCATGCCAAACACCGCAATCAATTCAAAAACTCTAAGTGTTATATACAGAATTGAAGCCTGAATTCTTGCCTACATTTCTGTACCAAAAAATCTTTGATTGAAGTTTTGTAGGCCATTTTTCAGATCCTCAAATGAGCCCAATCCGACCAGTCTCCGGCACGCTTCCATTTTTAGCTGTTTTCTAACTAAAAATTCCTAACCAAAACTTGAGTTAAAGATTTTGGCGAAATTTGGCTTTTGGGGGTGTTCAATTCTCAGTTTTTACGTTCATACGTGCTGTCCTAAAGCTGTACATTTATTGGAAATGATTTTTAAATAAATAAAAGAAAACTAAGGAACATTACTAAAGAAAAATTCTTCCTACATACAAGCTTTTTAGTTAGAAAGCAGCTAAAAATGAAAGCGTGCCGGAGACTGGTCGGATTGGGCTCATTTGAGGATCTGAAAAATGGGCTACAAAACTCCAATCAAAGATCTTTTGATACAGAAATGTGGGCAAGAATTCAGGCTTCAATTCTGTATATAACACTTAGAGTTTTTGAATTGATTGCGGTGTTTGGCATGCAATCTGCTGAAAAGCTGTAGCCGTAATTCTGGCACACCCTGTAGAATATTGTGTACAAGCGGCTACAATTGTGTTTTTGTGTTTCCTAAAGTATATCAATTTAGAAGAATATCGTAGTCGAACAACCAGTTTCCATTCAATTATCCAATTCGATTAGGAATCACAAAGAGTTTAGTCAATCAGACCAAAATTGGGGCAAGTGAATTGGAAGCTGGCTGTCTGAGAACGGTAGATTTCTGAAATAAGCGCAAATCGATATTTCTAAACTAAGTTGAAGACTCTTAAATGTTATTGATCTCAGGTGAACCATCAAGCAACCTGAGCACCCACTGTGCCATTCTTCGACCGGACACTGGTAAATGGCTTGCCGACGATTGCTCTCACACTCGACCATCTATTTGTTCATTTGATGGGGGAAATGGTTGGTGAATTTCTTTTGCTTTTTTCTAACTTTAGCCCAATCAGGATTTTGTGAGAAACTTGATTAATTGAAAGAAAAGTTTAGCCACATCACCTCCAACTACTCCATATTTGACTTCACCCTCCCCATCGCAATGTTCACCGAATTGGGTCTACTCGCAGGAAACTAATTATTGCTATTTTTTACAGGTAACTTTAACAACTTTTTTTTAAGATTTTTTTTGAGAATTTCACCTATCCGGACGGTGTACACTGGCAGCTTTACAATTGGACACAAGCTGAAGCAAATTGCCAAGCAATCGGTTCGCACTTGGTTTCAGTGCATTCACATGAGGAAGCTCAATTTATTTACAGTAAGAATTCTGTTTTTCATCCATTTTAGCTTAATTACTCAAGTTTTTGTGGTATTAATACTGAAAAATTTCCGATCTGATCGCCTCACACGTGGCAAGACAAGAGAATGCCGTTCCCAACGGTGATCCGTGTTTTTACGCATATGCCTGGACTGGTTTATATGGGACAGGAGATGTGGGAAATGGGAATTGGAGTGACGGGACACCGGTTGATTATCCAGCTGGATGGATCGAAGATGAGGCTATTTATTGGCAGGTAACAAAATTTCTAGGCTTCGATTTGGTTTTGTTTTACCTTACTGTACGCCGTTACCGTATCGTTAAGCAAGTCTATTTTATCCGACCTAGGTAAGTGATCAATTCCCCTTTTCTAGATGATCAACGATGCATCATGCCAAAGTCATGGTTGGGGCACCGATTACAGTTATGATTACACTGGCCGTTATGTCTGCAAGACGCCAGTAAAGAAAAACTGATCTCGACAATGCCTTAAACATTGGATAAATCATTTGAAAACGGTTTCATTTGGAAAAAAATGTAGAGTTTATAAATAATCATTACAAAATTATTTCAAAATACTCATCAAGAGAGTCATGCTTGAACTCGGGTATTTGAAAACCTTTGTGATCCTGTTTAGTCGAAAAAATGAGATTTTTGTTCAGTTCTCTGTTCTTGCTGGTTCTGAGTCGAACTCCTTGTCCTTGTCCTTGTCCCATTTGCTGTCAAAACAGCCATGATGGAGCTTGTGTGACCAAAGACGAGAAATGCATGCGTTTTTCTTTCGGCCCTAGTCGAGCAAGAGTTAAAATAAAAGTTTATTGGTCTTCATTATGAATGCAATTGTTGAAGAGTAGGATGAAAATTGAGGAACTATCAAAAAGAAATTATCTTGTCGCATTCTTTTTGCATAAGTATTGATAACCGCCGAAGCTAGTTCTAATAGTGTGCCATTCACCTCCTCTATCAGTGTGAAACTGAAACTAATTTATAAACGATTACAAATAATTAGGACTTAAATAGAAACACATACCGCAGCACGTAGAGAGTAATCGCGACTGGTGCCAGGCTCACGTTTGGCCCAGTTTGTGTACTTTGCAAAGCCACTTCCGTCGCTCCACCACCATGTGGAAAGAACATACTAAATTTGTCGTCAATCATTGTTTGTATTTTTAGAAGATACATGTAAGCCAAGCCAAGTGAAAAATGGTGCATGTGATGTCATCCCTGAAAAAGCGCATAGAGGTGTTTATCTACTGGAGTTTACCATTGACGAATTGCATTTCTTCTTGGCTGTGAATCGATACAGGATAGGAGTCCAGTTTTGAACATTTACTCATTGCCGTATCGTAGGAAACACGCTCTTTGAACAGCTGAATTTAGTCAATATTAAAATGGGTTCTCTGCGTTTTCTAAAGATGAGCGTTTTCGTTTTCTAAAGATGAGCAATTTGTAAAGTCACCGTAATCTTAATCTTAATCTTTCTCTTAACCTTGCGAGGATGTGGGTTTGAAACTTTCTCTGAAGCAGATCTTGGTTTGGAACTTTTTCTTAATCAGATTCGGGTTTGAAACTTTATTCACTATTAGATAAGTCACTTTTTCTGTTCGATAAGATAAAAATGAAATAAATTCATAAAACAAGCCTTGTAACAGAATCCATTGTATTGTTGCACATGTGAAAAGTTTGTTTCTAAAATTTTTGAGATTTGAGCAACTTTTTAAACCAAGATTTAATAAGCTATTTACTAGGCAGAATTCTTTTTCCTGTTTATTTTGATTTGGACTTGAAATAGACTTGAATTTAATGACAAATTTGAGTTTGATAGTTTGCTAGCTAAAGATTTAGCCAACTCTTTATTTGCTTCAAGCATCGAATCCATCAAAGGAAAGCCTCCGAAAAGTAGTGTTAGAATCAGCAATAGCATCTTGAAACTTAAAACCTGAAGACAATTTGTAGCGAAAATGAAAAATTGCTGAAAACAAATGAACTTTTACACTAGTAAAACAAAAAATTGCTAATCAAAAACATTTTGAGAGCTTTTCGACAGTTCTTGCCAAAATAAGTTTCCAATCAGCTTTCCGAATGTTTTCCATTACTTATTTGTTTCATTTTATATTCGAATTTATCATTATTTATTATTATTATCTTATCTCAGTTCTTTGTTTTGTTATTTCCTAGAAATTTTACTCTTCTTTTGACAAAACGTCACTCTCATTTTGCAAAGTTTGCTAAATCGCAAATTTTGATAACTCAACAAAAACGTGTTTTCAAATAATAAGCTTTTTAGTGTTTATTAGAAAGAGTGAACAAAACAATAGAATTCCAAGTTTAAATGATGTTTGAAATGTCTCAAATTTCGGTGTCCGGACGGGTCTGAATCCATTTCTTGATTGCCGGGATCGAGTGAACTTTTTCCATGTGAGCTTTTACCTATTATTAAAAAATTAGTGCAATATTTGAATGGGTTGTAAATCTTGCACTATTCTAATGTTCTATCAATTCTAATTTTTTTGAACTTACCTCGGGATATTTGTCAAGATAATGAGAGTTGTAGCGGGTGAAAGTCTCACAGTGATCGGCAACGAGAAGATCGATCCAGGAAACTTTCTCACCCACCTTAAATGTTGGTGTTCATTATTTTATTAGTACTTTTTGATTATTTCAAATAAAGCAGAGGTTAAACCTTTAAAAACTTGATAACCAACAATAAATCCCGATTTGCTCTCTTGAAGAAATTTGGATATTGGTGGGAAGAACTCGTCTCTTCCAGGTTCAACGGCGACTTTGTAAGCCTCTTCCTAAACTTTAACTTTTTCAATAAAGATTGCTAATTCTACCATCGGCTGCTCGCTGATTTGATGCCATGATAAATAGAAAGGTCGACAGGCTTTGAAGAGATCATCGTAATGAATTCCGATCGAGTCGAGAAGAGCCGCTTCATATGGATTTGAGCCATTGAAGCCTGAAAAAAGAGACTAAAGACTTGAACAGAGAATGTCTCACTTTTAATATAAACAATAAGCCATAACAAATTAGAGTGCAGCCTGGGTTTTAAGCAAATCCACCCACCAAACTCGGCGCCCAAATATTTGGCGATCGCGTTGGCTTGAGCGAGCTCCTTTCCATCGAATTTCAACACGGGCAATTGACCAAAATGTGTTGCTAAAGTTCATTGAATCCTGTTAGAAGTGTTCATCTACTTACTTTTCTTCAATTCACCCCATTTCTCCATATCACGACTCACAGCTCGTCCAAGGGGTCCAAGAGAAAAACGGTCATCTTCAAATTCGACTCCAGCCAATGCGAAGAGTTGTCTAATGAATTCGCCTAATCGGAAATGTTACATTATATTTAGTTTCTGTAAATAGAAACTTTAAAAGGGTTTAAAGTGTTGAGATTGACTTTAAAAGTTAACCTAACTAAGTTTATCAAATTTATCAACCAAAGAAAGTTGATAATCTCCACCAACCTTTGCCTCGAACAGCAAAATAGGTGAACTTGTAGTGAACCATGCTGAAGGTTTAGTCGCCAAAAGCTTGAGCAAAACCTTGTTTATATTTGTACTGAAGCTCCAAAAAATAGAGAACTGATCAAAGAAGATTGTGTGTGATAAGGTGCTCAAAATTGGAAAAAAAGAAAAACCCAATGCGCACAAAGTAGAAATCAAGGAAAAGAAAGGAAAAAAGCAAAAGGCAATTTTGATCTAATCAACTAGATAAGAGTTGACATTGACTTTTCAGCACAAACTATCAAAATCGTTTGAAACTTTAGTATGCAATGATGATTTTATTTTATAATTATAATTTTCGTATCTTTGCCTGATCAGTCAGAAAGGATAAATGCATCAAAGATCATCTTCAAAACGTTTATTGGGTTAAATCATTTTTGTAGATCGAACGGGTGATCGATGATGTGACTCAATTTGAGAAAGCTCTCTCACAACAGCTCCGGCCACAAATCCCGATCGCTTGCAAACAAAATACGGCACACCGAGGGCGTCATCCGTATCCGTGTATTGCCATATCAGCACGCTTTTTTTAGAGCTATGGTATGGTAAAAATTTATTCATTTGATTGTTGCATCAATAAATAAATATATTCGTTCACGGCAACAAGTAGATAATGACAAATCTTTGGGTTGAAACATTTGCTGAACGAGAAAACGATGGGTAAATCTCGTGGATCGATTCCCGTGAAAATTTCGGTGAATGACTTGAAAGAGTCGAGAAGTTTATCAGATAAATCGACAGAAAGAATTATATTTTTCTGCTCTTTGCATAATTCAATCAATTCCCCACCGTTGACAGTGTTCATTTTTGAGCCATAGAGTTGAAGATACGAGCAAGGATGAGCACTTGGAATGCCATGATCGATCAGAAATCTCATCTCCTCTAGTTGATCTTTTTGTCTTGGTGAAACTTCCAATACTTCGACTTTGATTCCTCGAAGAAATTCCAAGATTCCAATGACTCCATCGACTCGAATTCGACAACAATCTTTGAAAGGATTCTTCTCGAATTCCAAGGCACCCGGTTCTCTTTTGAATCTCAAATCGGTTTCGCCAAAAACATCAGCTTTTGATTCGTTGAAAAAATTGGCCAAATTTGGGAAACTGCTTTCTTTTGGACAAATGAAATACTTTATGTGGCGTAGATTTGGAAACAATTCTCGAAGTGGCAGAAGCTGAGCATCCCAATCAGCGACTGTAAGAGAATCAACGCCTTGAATTGCTCGGCAGAGATCGATGAAATTCTCTTCACTTTGGAATTCGTAGGGCCGAGAGTCGGCAGTGGATTGGATTCGAATCTCTTGACCTCTGTCGATTCTCAAAGACCAAACGATCTTCGGAAAGGCTCCATTTGTCAGAATTATATTTCTCAATTGATGATTTGCCTTTAACAAACGAAAACGCGAAATCGTCGACAATTTCTGATAAATGAGAGTCTTTATCACTGAAGGAAATTCAAGAAATGGAAGGATTCTCTCAGCGAGAAATGGAGAATCAGCTAGTTGACATTTGGCATAGAGATGGATTCGTTTTTTCTCTTCAACGAATAGAAATAGTAATTCACTTTTTGAGTCCACTCTTTTCTTAAAACATTGAAATTGGGAAGATCGAAAGAATTTCTCAATTCCTTTCAACTTTTCTTTATTTATTGAGGGCGTCAAAAGGATCGAGTCGAAAATTGGTGAAAGAATTTCTTGGTCATAGATCCGAATGAGATCTCGGTTTTTAGCCAATACCTTTGTCAAGCCTCTTTTATCGTCTTTTTGGCTGATCTCCAGATAGCATCCTGCTAAAGGATATCGACTGGGAATTCCCTCGTCGAGCAATATCCACAAATCCTCCACGTTGTCCTCCATCCCAAAGACAAGGAACTTGGCGTTTTTTTTGAACAACTCCTCCAAGACGATTAATTTATTCCAATTTCTGATTAGGCCACAATTTGAGAGATGGGCTTGAAAGAAATCATTGCCAGTTTCTTTTTTAAATGGGAAATCGACTTCTTCTTTGATTTGAACGGGAGATCCTTCAAAAAACGGTAACAAAAGCCGTGGATGGACAAGACCTCGAAAAAGCAAAGAACCTATGATTTTGAGCTTAGGGAGGAGATCTTTAAGTTGAAATCTTGAGTCGACACTTTTTAAAGTCATTTTTTCAACTCCTTCAAGCAATTTGAAAAGAGAAAACTTTTTAAAAGAAAGTCGACAATTTCGTTCGTTTTTCGACGTTTTAATCTTGAATTGCTCTTTCTCGATTTCGATCTTTAGCTTGTAGATTTTCCTAGGAAATGGCCCATTTTTGCAGAGAAATTCTCGAAAATTGCGATTCAACTTCAGAAATAGAAGAACTTCTCTTGTTTCGAGTTTCTGCTTTATTCGGTCGAGAATTTCGAGAGAAATCGCAAAAGTCTTTGAAGAATGAACTGAGAAGAGCTCATCGTCGAAATCGGGAAACCACATTTCGAAAAAATTATCAACATATGTCAAAGGAATAGAAATCTTTCAAAAAAAGTCTCAACGAAACTCCAAAAGCTATTTATTCGAAAAAATCTCCCTGACAACGAGTGTAAAATTGCGTAAATGAATGCAATGTCTTTCGCCTTTCGAAAAAAAGCGAAACAAAAGAGAAGTGAATTTTACATTAGGCTTCTCTCTTTCTTTCTTTTCTGAAAATGAAATTCTGGCAAAATAATAACTTTATCTGCAGAGATATTCTTCACATTCATCTACAAAAATCTTATTTTAAAGAACTCTAGATTTTCATCTGAACTTGTATTTCGTTTATGTGACTTTATCAAAAACGGTCATAGACTGTAGTTGGAAAGATTAATTTTCAATTAGGAATGAATCATTGAGATGAATGAGCAGAACAACAATCATCATCCGGTTCAGAAACATAAACAAAGGTCAAATCGTCATTGGTGATCGAAGAGGATACAAACTAAGTGCATTAACATTCATGCTATACCCGCAACACTTGAGTGCATTTTTTAGAGAACCCTAGCTTATAATTAGAACACAATTATCGTTCGAAATACGGGATTCGATTATTTCATTGAAATCTTTCGCCGATTTTATTGGCTGCTTTTTTTCAAGCGCTCATTCATTGATTATGAGCCCTCTTTATGATTAGAAACTTCGACGATGTTCTTCCACTTGAACTTCTTGACCGTATTCTGAAAGCTTTTTGAATTGAGCGCCTAAATTCGAGCACGGATTATCGTTATTGTTGGTGAGTCCCCGGTGGTCTTTCAATTTTCTGAGAAGTTCAGAAACAAATCGGCCAGAAACAAAACAAAAACAAAAACAAATTCTTTCTCAACTTTTTAAACACCTCTCGTCCCGGATTTACATGACGAAAATCATAAATAAGCAGGGTTTTGTTAATTTTGTGTGAGATTTTCCCCGTAAACGATGACTGGAAGTTGAAAAACATCTTTCTGATAAATTTGGTGCAAAAATTGCCCAATCGGCTTTCAATGTCACTTCAAAAACCCCAGAACTAGGTCACGCGCCAGGCTAAGTGCGACTCCCAACTTCGAGAGCTTGTTTGAAAAGTTTGTGAGCTGCAATCGGTTAGATAATGGGCACTGCTACCGGAGATCCACACAACATTTGTCTGTAAAATTTTTGCGGGGATCGGTTATCTTTTGACTGAGCTACACCCTCCAGAAGTGAGTCTGAGTAATTATGACGCACCCGGGTGCGTCATAAATACATACGGGTGCATCTTTTGAATACAGGGTGCGCCCTGTATTCAAAAGTTGGCTGCCTAAAAATAACTGTGTCAATTTTAACTCAGGCAGTTTTGCTATTTTCTCATTGCAACGCGCTTCTATCAAAGAACAAAGCTTTTATAAGAATAATATTTTCTTAATATTGAAAACATCTACTAAATAATAGAGAGCTACAAACTATTTGAAGAAGAAACTTTCCAGGTAAAAAGCAAAGCAAAACAATGTTGGTCTCGAGAGAGTTCTAACAATTAATGTTATCGTCAACGACTTGTGATGGCAATTAACTCGATTTCACAATATTTGAGTCAATGGGCAAATTCTTTCATTGAAATTGGATTCGCTCGTCGACTAATCAAACTGTTTGCTTGTGCTTTTTTCATTCCATGGAAACTGTTGGACAAGGTTAGATTTAAGTGAATTTAAATTGAAATGATCATTTCAAAGACAATCTTCTTGTGTCTTTGAATGTTTCAATCTTTCAATCTTCTCAATTCGATCTTTGAATTCAAGAAGACATCAAATCTTCTTGAGATTCAATGATTTCAAAATACAATGAGCTTCTCGTCGTCCTCCTCTCGACTCTCATCTTATCGGGTTGGTTTTTCGACGATTTCACGTCCTTACTGATTGCTTATAGGCACTTGGGTGGATTGACTTGGCTATTCGAATGGACTTCGATCAGTTTTTATGAGGCCGGTCAACCGGATATCGGAGAAAAGACAAAAGAAAGCATCCTACACGTCATTCAAATAGCTGAATTTGTGGTGAGTGATTAAAAAAACTATTGGGTTGTCCAGTTATGAATGCGCGTTTTTACTATTTTGTAAATTTCTCAAGATATCGAACAGATGTATATGAGTGTTATATATCATTCGAAAGCTGAAGATCTCCTCTACATTTTAGAGTAAAAAAGTTTTTGAATTCATTCAACTTTTTGGGAAATTGACTGCACAAAGGGAGAGGTCGTTTTCGAAAAAACCCATTCCAGCTTAGCTATTCCTCAAGTTTTATGGTGTAAAATAACCGCCCAGAAAAGAAAAGAAAAGTAAAGATGCTCTGAAATTGTTATATTTAAAAAAAATTTGTATTGATATATCTATTGGCCAAACATCAAACGGTTAACTCAATTTGAGCGGAGCCAAAACTTGATCCAAAGGCACCCTTCCATTTTTTTGGCCACCTCTTCTTCTGTGCAGTCAATTTCCCCAAAAGCTGAACAAATTCAAAAACTTTTTATATCAAAATGTAGAGGAGATCTTCAGCTTTCGAATAATACTCATATATATATCTTTTTCTTGATTTCAGTATCTTGAGAAATTTACAAAATAGTAAAAAACGCGCCTTCATAACTGGACAACCCAATAATTCAAAAAACTTGCAAGTGATTGCTGAAAGTCTAATCAATTGCTTGTGAGAAGATAGCTGGAATCAGATTTACAAGTTTGAAACTTGTAAATCTTTCGCAGCAAGATCGGGTACTAAGCCAGTATCGATGGTCTTCTGAAAGTTGAATCCAAAGAATCAAAGATCTTAAAGAGATTGAAAAACGGCCATAATCTTTTCTCTCGTGGTGTCTGACCTCCAGGAGAGTCTAAATCAAACCAAACCAAGCCAACATCATCAAGCCGAATTGTCACTCATGGGCTTCAGAAGAGTTCCGCTAGTTTCAACTTAATCAAACTGAATCAATCAACATCTAAAAAGCTCCCCAATCCATCAGTTCTCACTCATTAATGGAGTTTTAGATGATGTCGTTGAGCTTTGTCATCAGCCCACTGGCCATCTATTTCCCACTCAAAAACGATCAGCTGACGTGGCCAATTCGGTGATTTTTAAGACACGTAGCAATCAAGAATCTATTCAGTTTATTGGCGGCAAGCGAAAATCTCAGTAAATTCATTTTCGCCTTGTACTATGTGACTTATGGTTTCTGCAATTTGCCGGTTAACGGCGACCGATCGACTAGGTTGCAGTTGAAGAAATTTCGCATTGATTTAAACGATTTTAGATGCTCAGACAATCTGTATTCGGTGCTGAATTCAATCTATTTTAATGAATTCCTCCCTTATTACATTTGGGGTCACACGGCTCAGTACAGTCAGATGATGATCTCGTTGAGGTTTGGTTTTTACGATTGGGTAAAGGTTTTTTTAAAGGTAATCGATTGAGAGTTTGTCATTAAGAAATTCTAAGTTTGGTTTTAAATAGAGTTCCTTTCTAAGTTCCTTTCTAAAGAATTTCTAATGAGTTCCTTTTTAAGTGCCTAAAATAGGATCAGTCTATTATTGTGTCCCAAACAGTCTTTTCGGGAAATGGCTTGAAATAGAAGAAACTTATCATTCCAAGTTATTAAATCGATGTTTATATTGAATATATTCATGTTTCATTACTGATTAATCGTTGAGTTCAACCTGCAACATATATTGGGTTGGTGAATTCAAAACTGCGGGACTTTGAACTAAAATTTATTCAACATAAAACCATAAATTCATTCCAAATAATTTCCATTATTATTGACGACTTCTGCCCATTTTACAGGCAATTTGCGGATTCCTCATTCGTAGTAGGATTTTGGTTTTGAATCGAAAAACTTTCAAAGCCAATTTTTGACTGCTTCTTCCGAATCGAAGTGTTCTCCCGCAAGCTCATTACTCATGACCCGGAATAAATAGTAATCAAAAGGGGCGAGGTCCGGACTGTATGGGGAATGCGTCAAAAGTTCCCCAACAAGGCTATTTATTTTATAGCGAGTCAGTTTTGCAACATGAGGGCGCGCGTTGTCGTGGATGAGAACGATCTTTGACTTGGAGGGCTTATTCTTCTTCAGGGATTCACACCCCTGATCATGATCCGGAATAAATAGTAATCAAAAGGGGCGAGGTCCGGACTGTATGGGGAATGCGCCAAAAGTTCCCTAATTTGAGGAAATGTTGAAGTAACCAAACCCCCTTTCAGCTAGTTCAATGCTGTTGTTTTTTTATCTGCGAGTCTCGCGAAATAGCCGGCAGTTTTCAATTCACCAATATCAATATCAACGATCATTTTCGGAAAACTCAAAAGAAAGTAGTGGTGAAGCTTGTTGGAAAATGCCTATAATCATTAACTGCCTTCAAGCTATGGCACATTTTTAAATCTTCAGCCGTTTCTTCGCCATCTCGTTTAACGGTGCCTATTTTCGCTATACATTGCGATGGCCTATTGTGCAACTTGTACTACCGTATGTCTATCGAATCGGCTTCGAACAGCTCAAATGGCCGTTTCCCGACTCTTATTTCACATTTGAACCATATTTCCTTTTCATTCCGTTCTTTCTGATGATCTCCCTCGATTCTATGACTCAGTACAAATTTGGAAAGGTTTTTCCTGTAATGAAATTATTTTCAACAATTCTTTTGTAGTTGAAAAGAAAAGGCAAAACAACGCGGTGCGAAACGTTGCTCATGTTTCAAGTGAGTTCAAGAAATGGAATTTGATGAGAGCTGTTACGTTAAAATTGACTTTTTTTCCTAAGCTGCATTTCTTCCGTGGTTCCAAGAGAGATTTCTTTTTACTAATTAACAAGATTTAAGGCTTCCTATAATTTCAAAGCCATCAACTCTTCTTCATTCACATCTCTGAAAAGCTTTGAGTAGAAAAAGAATTTAAGTTAACATATTTCAGATGATAACCAACTCGTTGATCGCTCTCATCTATACGATCGTTTTCTACTCGGCTCAGAGTGGATTAAACGTGTTTTTCGGTGTGAATGTCGGCATTCTTTTTCTCGAGATCCTGAATTTCATTCAATTCTCGATGTTCAACGTATTGACCGTGTGAGATCGAGAATTTCGAGAAATCATTAAAATAATCAATTCAGTTTCATCTCGATCTATTGCTTTCGGAAAGCAAAAGAGCAAAAGGAAAGAAAAGGATCAGCCAGGCAGACAATTGTCATTTCGTCAGCTCCACCATCGAGTCGTCATCGAGACTAATCGTTGGCTGGTTACATTTGGCAATAAATTCCTTATTTCAAAGTTTCAAAGAAATTTTTTGAAATTATCATTAAAGATCAAATTACAACTCATTTTGATAAGCATGGACTTATCTCCGACTATCAATTTGGTTTCCTTAAAAATAAGTCCACCACTTACCAGCTTATTTTAGTTTACCAAGAGTTCTTTAAGGCCGTGGATCAAAAGCAACGTAAGCACTATCAGCTTGAAGCTGTGTTTCTAGATTTTGCTAAAGCTTTCGACCCTGTCCCTATTAAAAATAAATTAAAATCCCCATCAAAGATGAAGCCGCTAAGCTTGCTTCTTTAAGCCATGTCAGATCTTGATCTGGTTGAAAAATGGTCCCATAATTGGAAATTAGCTTTAGCGTCTACGAAATCCCTTCATTTCTCCACCAGAAATACTATTTTCCCTCTGAAAATTAATTCTACACCATTAAACAGAATTGGCAAAGAGGCAAATATCAGAGATCTTGGAGTCCATATTTCCCCACCTTTAAATTTCTCAAAACATATTAAAATTATTTTTCGTAAAGCTTCTTTCGTCTCTAGTCGTATCCTAAAAGCAATTTGTTATCAAAAGCAATTTGTAATTTGTTGTTATATAATCCTCACCCTATATAGATGTCTGATATTAACCAAGGCTTCGGCTTTGCACACGCAGAGACCTTGGAGCAAAGGGCCCCGAACGCACCGATCGCAACTGCCTTTAGGTAGCGCGCTTTTTGTGGCTTGTGCCTAGGTTAGGTGCAGACGGTGCAAATACTATAGGGTACCCTAAGTAGTGTATTGTAATTGAGTTTTCAGTGAGTTCAGTGATTTTGCTTTCACTGAGCTCGTTTCGCCTAACCTAGGCATAGATCACAAAAAGGCGCGCTACCTGGGCTGGTAAATTTGAGCTCATTCCTGCATAACACCATAATTCATAATTCAGTAGATTAATAGTCTCTCTTTTCTTTTAGGTTTTCATTTTATCTAAAAATCGAGCACAATGACTCACATTTGTCAATAATTTTTGTGATCTTCAAAAAAATAGCTCCTTCTCAATAATCTCAATAAATTTGTTTACGTCAGCGAAATGACTTCACTTTTACTGATAAGGGGCTTCGGATAGGCTGCGGATTCTCATTCTTTTACGAAATTATTGCGAAAAGATCTGATGAAGAGTTCGTTTAAGCAATACAGCACAATATTTACGCTTGGAAGGCATGCATGCCCGATCAGAACAAAGTTCAATCAAAAAATTCTGTGACACTTACACAATTACGCTAATTCTCTCCTCGTGCTTCCTCCGCTTTTAATCCTTCAGATAAGATTTATTGCCACCCAGCAGCCATTTACTAAAGAATCTTTTTTGTGCTTTGTGTTTTCAACTAATTTCTCGAAATATCTTTCAATACGCCCGACTTTTTTTAAAATCAGCTTGAACCAAAGCGATGGAACTGAAGAGAATCGGCAGCGGAAGATACTCTGAAGTAAAACTAAACACATTTCAAAACAAGTGAGTTTTAATGACGTAATTAACAAAAGAATGCTTTAGGTGGATTGCTGAAAAGCACATCCTTTTGCGTTGGAAAAGAGTCTTCAGAAATGAGGTGTCGGTGTTGCAAAAATTAACACAAGGCTCAAACAATCATCCGAACATTATTCGCTATTTTGACTGGGAAGAAAGAGGCGAATATTATGTGATCAAATTGGAGTGGTGCGAACGGGGATCGCTACAAGATGGTGAGTTGGAAAGGCTACTAAAACTACTACATTGAATAGCCTTCATCCAAAATTTCAATAAACTTTGTCAACCGTTGAGTTTCAGTGATCGACGACCCAAAAGTAGTCTACTCGATGAAAACGGCCCTCTGGTGGGCCGAACAAATCTTTGCCGCTCTCCGTTTCTTGAAACAGAAGAACATGATTCACAGAGATGTGAAGCCGAAAAAGTTGATCTAAATCTTTGAAAAAACTTTTTTCAATTCAGCATTTTGATTACCGAGCAGTTCGTAGTAAAACTTGCCGATTTTGGCTTTTTGTGCGAAGTTGAATCGATGAGCACAATTACTGAGACTGGCACTTATCGCTACATGAGTCCTGAGGTCTACGGGATAACCGGAAGAAAAATGGTTTGTAAAATTTAATCAATCTAATTTGCTTGATCAATTGTGATGATTGTAAGTATATTAGTTCTGTTTTTAATCCTCAAAGAAAATGTGATAAGATTCTTGGGGCTTTTAAGACAAATGACGTTTTGAGTAGAATCGAAGTGTATCGAGAAGTGGCTTCATTCTTGAATGCACGTAGAAATTGATTCAGTGATAAGTCTGAGTCTGCTGAGTTCTTAAGTTCATCGACTTTTGCAAGGTCAATGCAAGATCGAGTTCAATGTCAATTCTTTTAGATTCACTGCAAAAGTGATCTGTATGCGGCCGGCCTTGTGCTCTGGGAAATCCTCGAGAGAAAGTTTCCCGATCTCAAAGGCTAGGAAATTTTCTTGTTTTCAGAAAAATCTTCTACGACTATGTGGAACAAGAGGGCTTTAATCACGTTCGATTCTTTACCGATTTCAAAAAAGGCACCCTTAAATTCGAGCTTCCAAATTGTGCTCACGAGATCAAGAGTGTTGTTGGAAGGTTTGGCATGAGAAATGACCAAATTCGATTTTCTTAGTTGCATCAAATTTCATTTCAATGATCGCCCGGATGTGGATAGACTGTACGAAACGGTGACTGAAATGAATATTGTGAGTCTGTGATTTGGAGGGAAAAGTCAATGACTTCCAGAAAATGAAAGACTTCTTCAAACTGCCCAAGATTCGGGATGAGCTGACAAAGAGACTGAAACCAATTGGCTATGATGGAACAAACAATGAGCTCATTTTGGAAGATGATCAAATCTCGTTATCAGATTTGAGAAACAACTCGAAATCGACAACAATCAACGTCCTCTGCCGAGCTAATGAACAGAGTTCAATGAGTTTTTCTTGCAATTTAATCAAATTGTTTAAGTTGGACAGCTAGAACAACCGGATGCAGCAAACAATAAACAATAACAATAACCAGAACATATAATACTTAGTTGATAGCTTTTCACTAATCGGCTAAGGGGGGGCATTAATCGGGGCCGGATTCTGAAGAAAACGTTTTCTTGGTAACACTATGTTTTTATATTTTTATATTGACAATTATTACCAACTGCGCTGAGCATCCGCTACGCAGATGCTTTCCAAAAATTTGCATTAATTTCCATGGTGAAATTAGGTGTCATGTAGTCGCGCTGAAAAAATTCTACCGAAACCACTTCATAACTCAGCGGGTTTTCAACTTTTTCAAAAGCTGACTTCAGATTCGGAATCAACGAGCGATTTTCTTTTACCCTAAAATGAGAGTTTTCAGCACCCTAGCTCAATTCTCCGAATAAAAGCCTCGGACGGAGAGACAGACGGACAGACAGACGAATGGCGTTATATATAGTAGATGTAAAATGGGCGAAAAAAAACCCGTCTGGGGTGATGGCCTGGCTGGCATGCATCCGAAATGGAAGATGATGACATCGATAAACTTGGCGGTCAACTTGAAGAACTTTTAAATTTGAGCGAAAATGAAGAAGATGAAGAAGAAGATTATGTTTTATTGGCTGATTATGTTATTTGTGTTAGCCGATTCTGTTCCCTTTTTCTTCGGGTTTTTCGGGTTTTTCTTCGCCCATTTTATATAATAACTATCAATATAAAAATATAAAAACATAGCGTTACCAAGAAAACGTTTTATTCGAAATCCGGCCCCGATTAATGCCCCCTCTTTTAAATAGACCAATCTGCTATCGACCAAGCACACGATGTGGATAACACGATAACTGAAACGATCGGCAAGAATTTCCAAGCATCTCAGGCGGAGATGGACTTTATAGATGACTTTCAACAAGTTGGTCATCATTGCCAATCGGCTAAAACCTTTGTTTCTATAGAGAGAGATTAGAGATTCTTCTAGAGAACATTTACTTCAGGATCAACCAAAGGCGACTGAATTGGTCGCAACAAGGGACATTAGCCAGCTACCACCGGGAAAAGCTTCATCTGTCATCGATCTTAGGTGCATTCTGAAGCAATCTTATAGTTTATCTCTTTTTAGATCGCAATATGAGAGCAGCATGCGAATGAGCATGGCCAACTCGTCAACTTCGACTCTTGAGTCTCGCGATGTTCAGAATAATATCGGAAAGATTATTCGCTGGGAACAGGTAAGTTCCGAATTGCTTCAATCGATTTCGACTCTTGCAGTCACGATCGAATTTCTCGAAGAGCTGCGAATCTTTCGAAAGGGTTCAAATCGAGAGCCCAGATTTGTTTGCAACCAGGTTTTTTTTGAAGCAAAGCCAGTAAGAAAGCGTTTTCAGAGGGAAATTCAAAAATTCAAATTCAAATCGGAAAAAATTGCTGGCATCTACAGAGGAGCTTGATGAATATGTATGGGTCGATTGGAAATTTGTAGATTAACCATTTTTAGTTCAACATTGAGCCTCCAACGTCATTTCAGACTCCAGATCCACCAATCGATTATCTAGACAGCAGTGATCACGAAACCCAATCACCACGTCGACTTCCTAGAGAAACACCTGGTATTTCTTGTGTTTGTTTTGTGTGTATGTTTTAGTCCTGACTTTGTTTGTTATGTGAATTGATTTCAACTTAATTGTCCAATGTCCAAAGATGACAAAAAGTTCTCTTATTTAGTGATAACAAGCCCAGAGACGTCAAATACCGAAAACACAAAAGCGGTAGCAGCTTGGTTGAACTCGGGCGTCAAGGTAAGCAACTTTAAAATAAATTCAAATATCAGTTAGGTAATTTCAGTTAGATTATACAACGATTAGCGAACTCGATTCTCAAACTAAACCAAACGACTCAACGATGGCAGAGACTGAAATAAGTGTCGATTTAGAAGTCCCTTCATTTGACGCAATATCGACGAGCGAAAGCACGACTTTCAGGTGAGTGCTGTAAAGCCGCCGAATGAAGCATCTTTAGATTGAACTCACGACAAAAATCCAAGAAATTAGAACAAGAAGAGAGACAAGAATTGAAAGAATTCCACAAGAAAGCCACAAGTCAAATGAAAAAACAAGAGAAATTCCATTTGCAACAGAGATTGGTTGCCTTGATTTTCTGTTGTTTTTGCATCCCCCATTTAGAGCCTTCAAAATACCCTTCGGCAAAGCCTGAAAGTCATCGATGAGAAAATGTTGCAACAACTGGATGAGGAGCGACGAATTCAACAGAAAGAGCACAAGAGCGAAACGGCTCGGTTGAGAGCCGAGGCGGTGAGAATCTGGGATCGGAGAACTCTACAGTCTGTTACAGGAAAGACAGTTGACCGATTTCAACGAGGCTTTACCGCGGTTGCTGAAAAACCTTAAAACCAGTGTGATGAGTCTTTCAAAACCGCAACGAAAGAGAGTTCTTGACACCCGAAAGTCTCAACTCGCCAGAGAGCGTCAAGAGGAGGTCTATTGTTGTTGTTGTTTTAATGTTGAATTGTTATTGATCCTGAGATTGTTTGTTATTGATTGATGCTGATTATTATTAAAGGGAGGAGGGGTATTAATCGCGGCCAGGTGACCATAAAATTTTTTTTAAGGCAATCACATGTTTTTATATTTTAATATTACTTTTTATTATCAAAAGAATAACAATCCCTGAAAGTGAAATAGAGAAAAATCAAGAGTCCGATTTCACGTATACTTACATGGATTTCAGGTCTGAAACCAAAAGATGACCTACTCGTAAAAATTTCAAAAAAAATCAACTATGTTTTATTGGGTGACGCCTGAGGCAAAACCAATTCTGACACCACGATGAGCCTTGAAAAATCAACGAGAAGATTTTGCCAGACTTAAACTGATGACCACTTTTTTCCGGACACTCTGTAATTGTGTCAATCAAAGCGCTAAAGGCGTCCTACGGTGGAGAAAATCCAGTCATTTCTGGTGAGGATGCGCTGGAAATTGATGTTTGAGTCCGATTTGAGGAACTGCTGTACTTGAGCGAAGATGAAAGTGACCGAGAATGAAGAATTATAGATTAGCATCTTGTTTTTATTGTTGCTTTTTATTTTGTTTTCAAATTTATCTGCAACGAAAACTCAATCGATTTAGACTTTGCTGAGGACCTTGCAACGTCTCCAAAAATTTGTAAACTCATCAAATCACTCTAGCCGGTTGATTTTTATTCTTTTTATAATATAATTAGCAATATTAAAATATGAAAACAGGTGATTGCCTTAAAAAATTTTTTATGGTCACCCGGTCGCGATTGATATCATCCCTTTAATGTCTTTTCTGAAACTAACCAACTAAATTATGATTTAACTATTTGACTTCAGGAAAACACCTTGCGACAACAACTGAGAGAAAAAGCTGGCACCGCACTGTCGAGCCTCGAGATGCGGCATAAAAATAAGATTTCTCAGATTGTGTTGAATGGCGATGAGCAAAAGAAGAATCTCGAACAAGTGAAAAAAGAGCGCGAAACGAAATTGGAGGAAATTATTCGAAAAGAAAAGTTTGTAAAGAGAGTTGATACGAATACGAATCTGAGATTTTTTCAGATTCGATCTGCTTCTGAATCTTTTCAAAGCTCAATGGGAAATGCTTGGGGCACAGTTGGAGTGCGTGCAGGAGCACGAATTGCGACAAATCGAAGAAGAACAGTTTGTCGAGAAGATGCAAGCAAAGCGGTTTGAATAATGCGTACATACATGAGTTTCGGGATGGGTTAAATTCTATAATCTTTTAGAGAGTCGCACCGCAACCTAGAATACCATAGTCTTTTTAATAGTAGTGCCGGCCAAGCCGAGTTGATGACTATTTTACGGTTTCTAAGTTTTTGCAGAAGCTCAACGCTCTAATCCCCCACAAGATCATCATCAGCTACATTTTCCGACCCCACATCGATAGGTTCTGATAAGCGGTTTTCGAGATTTCGAGCAATTTAGGAAACGCTCAGGGTGCACTACTATTAGAGAGAATAATGAAGATCAGAGAAAAGAGAATATCAATTAGAGAGAAGAGAATATCATCACAGCTGCAAAATGAGCAGTTTACCAGACGGGGTTTCTAAAAATCGAACCCTCTCGCTGTCAAAAAAAGTGACGTTCATGTTCAGATTTATTGCGTAGTTGAAATGCTCCTCTTTAAAAAGACATATCATTTGTTGCAGTATGAATTCACTAGAAAAAGTTATAGCCGATTTAGTTCCATTCTGAAACTCATGTACATACATAATCGAAATGCCCACCTTTTAGGGCACTCGACGAAGATACCCGAACATTTCCTCGGTTTTTACATCGTGAAACCAAGACCCGTAGCATGATTTATCGAGAGTCGCTGAGAATCGGCAGACAGGTCTCCCAATGAGAAATATAAATATACTAAAATTTTATCAGAAATCGATTAACATTCCCGAGAGGATTCGTCAATTCCAAGCCGAAGAGGAACTTCGAAAGAAAACCGCACTTAATGAGTACAATCAGAAAAAACAGGCGAAATTGCAAGAACTCGAAGAACGTCATCATTTTGAGCTACACGCGATAAAAGAGCAACACAGAATACAGGTGCTTTCGGTTTTTTCTTCATGAAATTGATTGTCTTTCAGAAACAACAATTTGAGAATGAGCAGAACCGGAAACTGGAGCAATTCAATGAAAATCAGACACAGGAGAGAGTTTCTCTTTTTGACTTTATGGAGGGAAAAAAAATTGCCGGTACATCCTCTCAACTATCGCTCAGGGTCTAATAAAAATTTGCCGTATTAAGACAAATGATTTTCTGGATCTCATAAAATGGTTTATCTGTATTTGAAATAGCTTTCCTGGTCCAAAAAGCTGCCAACTCGAGATCGATCAAAGCAAACCCACCTGGTTTCAGCAAACATTTTCGTTCCTTATTTCTTTTGGGCTCAACAAAGAACGCGATAAAATCCTGGAAATTCTTTTTCTGAGCGTAGCTTTTGCCGACTATCATAATTAACTACATATTACTGCTATTTTATATTGGTGAACTTGTTAAGCCAACAAATAATCAGACTCAACGGACTTTAAATAACGTAAAGGTCCTAAAGTCCTAAAGGCCCTAAAGCAAAAGCAAAATCAATCAAATGATATCAGTTCTTTGGATGAACCTTATCCGGCAAATCCCGTCCATCGACGGCTTCGGTATCATGGATGCTCGCTCTGCTAATTGAAAGCTTTTCCCTACTTCAATCCATCGAATCACTCCAAAGTCGCCGATTTTCAGAATGAATTCTTCTGTGACAAAAATGCTGAACTTGCTTTAGTATAGCTGATGTTTTCTAGAGAAAAAAGCTGTACAAACTGACAAGTGATTCGAAATTCAAATTCTATTTGAATCAAAGATTTGCTGTCATTATCTACTTGTCGCCGTAAACGAATATATTTATTTATTGATCCAACAATCAAATGAATAAATTTTTCTGATTACATAAAGCAAGTTCAAACAATGATGCAATGATGATTTTATTTTATAAATTATAATTTCCGTATCTTTGCCTCATCAGTCAGAAAGCTGCAAAACGTTTATTGGGTTAATCAAATTTTTTTAGGTTGTGGACTGTCTGCTGATAAGATTCTTGTAGATCGAACAGGTGATCGATGATGTGACCCAATTTGAGAAAGCTCTCTCACAACAGCTCCGGCCACAAATCCCGATTGCTTGCAAACGAAATACGGCACACCGAAGGCGTCATCCGTATCCGTGTAATCCCAATCGCCAGGCCCTTTGCAATCTCCGCAATTATCCGAAAGTATCTAGATTTTATGGGGTTTAACAAAATGATGCAAGTCTTGAGCCACTGAACTCACCCATAAAATGCTTCCCTGCGTTTCTGGGCAGATGGCAGGCTGATAATCAAATGGAGTTCCATCCGACCAAACCCAGTTCTGGTTTTGCTAAAAATGAGAAAGTTACGTCACTAAGTACTTGTATTTGTTCACGGGGTAGTTTATAGTGTTTCGTCTTGAAAATTTGTTAATTTTAAGCATTAAAGTAAATCTTAGCAACCTTTTTTGCTCCGACAATGAAACCGCCCGCATAATCGCCAAACGATCGATGCCGGCAATCGGTGGTGCAACACAAATCTGAACGTTCAGGTGTTTTTCAGCTTTACATCTTCATAATTGCCAATCGTAAGTGGAAGATTTAATTTCAATCAAGAAAAATCGCTCACCACCAATAAACATTGACTCGCTGGCACTGTGAACTGATGCCAAGTGCGCATTTTGATTTTGGCAATAAGCTTCGGCCGGGGTGTACGAGTAGTTGAAACCGACCTAAAATGGAAAAATGTATATCGGACCAAGTTCTGCAATTAAAGAATACCTTTATGTAAGATTAGATTCTCTTGAAACAAACAAACAAAATGCTTACCAAATAAGAGCTGTCAGTCGTCGGGAAATACTGCCAACCGTTATAGCATGAATAGAGATCTTGCGAAGATGCTGAAATTTTCAAATTTAAAATTTATCTCCATGAAATCTTTAAAAATTCTTAGTGATTCTTTAATTTACTTTAATTTTCTATTTGTAAACGATAACTTTAATAGACTAACGTGGATTGCAAGTGAGTGGACTCATTGTTGGAGGAGTTCCTTGTGTGGTTTCAGGAGGAGCGCTCGTTGTGCATCCACCATTTAAGATCGCTGGGATATTACACCTAGAAAAAGATTGAAATTTTCACTTAAAAAGTGGGAAAACATGAATGGCAGAGTCGTTGTGCAGTCAACAGATGTCCATTTTGCTGTTTTCTTTTCAATCGAACCACAATCGTAACGGGGTTCTCCTAAGCACCAACTCAATATGTAATTAAATATAGCTTAATAAGAGGAAAACAATAGATGATGTAGCTCATTGGGTTAGTGTTTGCTTGGCAAGCGACAGGTTGCGGGTTTGAATCTCGGTACCGATTCTCAGGCAAGCTAGGGTTTGATTGCACTTTCTAATGAACCTGTGTTCCAATTCTGATAATCCCATGGGCTTTGATCTACCCACGCGAATTGAGTCCCATCCTTTTTTGCTCCAATGTAAAAGTAGCTTCGACTGATTTCTAGAAAACTTTCTTATCTTCTTATTTTAAAGAAATCAACGAGTATATGAGACTCCGGGAGAAAGCTGTCTGTGTCAAGGTCATGAATTGAGAAGAGATGTCCATTGAAAGCTGTGCAATACTTTTCAGCCAATGCAAACGAGACCACTGAAAAGTTTTTGTCAATAAAATGGAAATCTCATGTAAAAGGTTACAGTTATTATTTGCATGTAAACACGATTGAATCTCCTCAATGTAAGTAGAGCCTCGAGGACAGGAAATCGCTGAAATGACAACGGATTTTTCAAATTTCAAATCCAATTACGAAGAGGGGTTGTTGAGTCGCAATCGGGAGTTGTTGTAACAGGCCATGCACAAAGATACGGTAAATTATTGTCACAGTCGACGCTTCTCCACTGTTTGTCGTTCGAGTCAAGCGAGACACAGTCGCCTCGAGATGGTTCACCTAGTGAAAAGATTGAATTATCCAAGTATGGCCAAGTGCTTTTCATACTTGGTTAACGCTTTAAAGATTGAGGGTTCAAATTCGATTGTTTAAATGGAACTTTAGAATATCTTTTGCAGACTCAACCTGGTGCCCATTGTGCAAAATCATTCGGCGTTCCATCCGACCACAAATAAGTTGCATTCGCCGCTTTTCGTAGTCCCAAAAAGCCACGTTTTTGCGTTAAACCTAAAATACAAGTTGGTTTTAATTGTCTTGTTCAACTTACTCGTCAACTGTATTCCGGCGAACATTGAGTTGATGAAAGAGCTGTTAATCGAGAGCAGATGACCGCCGAAAGCCTGACAGTACAGCTCAGCATAGCCCATCGGAGAAGCTAAAGGAGAAATTTGACGAATCGAAAAAAGTAGCTATCACAAAATGCGTTTAATTTTGAATTTCAAAATTAAGCACACAGCTGGCTCAGATTGCCAACAAACCATCATTGTCTGGATGAATGCATGCTCCATATTCATCCACATAAAACGAATTTGGTGGACAATCTTGTCCTTGTGCCAGAGAAATGGCTGATAAAAGAACGGCGATCACCAGCAGTTTTCCCATTTTGATGCTAAATCAGAGAAAATGCAGAATAAAGGCAAGATAGCTTTGAAATTTTAAACAAATTGGCTTCTTTTCTTATTCGTGACGGGTTTAACGCTATCAAAGATTGGTAAAAAAAATACGCTGAATGCTAATCTTTGTGAAGCTTCTACTATTTGAAGTCTTTATCACGAATGCATCCGGACTAAATTTTTAGTCTAAAAAGCTTCTTTTACGACAGTCGTAAAATTTGCGACGATTGGGCGAAAATTTAGTAAAAAAGTAAAATTAGCTTACTTGGTAAGCCTAGAGTGATCAATACCCAAGAATTGATCGTGACTTTTAGGATCGAAATTTTGCTATAGTATAAGAGTGAAATGTCTTCGATTGCAAATTCCACGTACACTACTGGACAATGAAATATCATATTTGAAAAACGATCGTCACTTTCGCGCGTCTGTAACTCCCTTGTCTTTGAGTTTAAACTATTGGGGTTATACATTTTCTGAAAGCTCTCTTGAAGGGCTACACAATGGTAATATTAATATTTAAAAATACGGTAAAGACAAGGGAGTTACAGACGCGCGAAAGTGACGATCGTTTTTCAAATATGATATTTCATTGTCCAGTACTGTACATATTGCACGTTGTTTTCCAAAATTGAAAGTTTAACAAAACATATTCGTCATGTCATGCTTCATGAGTTCCTACAAGAGCACAGTGCAGGCTTGGTAGCTGCTAATATTAAAAAAGATATATAGGGAGGACTCACCTTCCGAAAGAATATGTCGAGTATGGTTTGCCAAGTTTCGATCTGGGGACAAATCTTTGAAAGATGCAGAGGGGCGTGGAGCGGCACCCCAACTGGATGATTCCAAATTACTCGAACTCACTACCAACGATCACCGCGTGAATTGGGAGAAGAGTTAGTGGTTGATCATGTTACATTGCTAAATCACCGTCATACCCTTGGATTTAAATCGAAACTTGGGACTTGGGTGCCCCATGACCTCACTGACCCCCAGAAGTGGCAGCGCGCCTCGATCAGTGCCGTCCATCTCTCACAATACAAAAGGAAATCTTTTCTTTCCCGAATTCTGATAGGAGATGAGAAATGGGTTTTACCTGTGAACTTTCAGAGGAAGTGGCAATGGGTGGGGCCAGGCAAGAAACCCGAAAGTGACCCTAAGCCCGATTTGCACCAGAAGAAGTTTATGCTCTGCGTTTTCTGGGATGTGGAGGGAGTGGTGTACTGGGAGTTGCTGGATAGCAAGACGACCCTTAATGCAATCAAATGCAGTGAACAGTTGGAAAAGGTGAATGAATTCCTAAAGAAGAATAGGCCCTCCGAGTCAAAGATCGTTCTCATCCACGACAACGCGCGCCCTCATGTTGCAAAACTGACTCGCTCTAAAATAAATAGCCTTGCTTGGGAACTTTTGGCGCATTCCCCATTCCCCTCGCCCCTTTTGATCACTATTTATTCCGGATCATGAGTAATGAGCTTGCGGGAGAACACTTCGATTCGGAGGAAGCAGTCAAAAATTGGCTTTGAAAGTTTTTCGATTCAAAACCAAAATCCTACCACGAAAGAGGAATCCGCAAATTGCCTGTAAAATGGGCAGAAGTCGTCAATAATAATGGAAATTATTTGGAATGAATTTATGGTTTTATGTTAAATAAATTTTAGTTCAAAGTCCCGCAGTTTTGAATTCACTAACCTAATAGAATGGAAGATCAGAAGTACCGAATTCAGGTGTGCTTGCTCTACGACTTCAAACAAGGAAAAATTGTCCGGGAGAGCCATAGCTCAATCTTGAAAGTTTTTCGAGAAGCCGCTTATTCAGAAGAAGCTTGTAAAAAATGGTTTCAACGATTTAGAGAGGAAGACGAAACTCTACAGGATCGAGGACGTGGTCGCCCGCCTCCAGCGCTCAACGATGACGATCTTCGAGGAGCCATAGAAGATGGCCCAACCTTGTCGACTCGGGAACTTGCAACGATGTTTGCTGTAGGCCACACAACCATTGCGGACCATTTACATCGTTGGGTAAAGCGAATCTCATCGGGAAATGGGTATCCCATCAACTTAGTGACGCTAATAAAGCTACTCGAGTGACTATGGCCGGTATTCTTCTTCGTCAATCAAAAAAATCGAGGACACTATTTTTGGCGGTCGATGAAAAATGGATTTACTAAGATAAACCATCGCAAAAGCGGCAGTGGTTCAGTCCAGGAGAACAGAAAAAAACGCCACAACGTGATCTGCATGGAAGAAAGGCCATGTTTTTGCCATCTCAAATTTTTGATTCATTTTTTAAAGCCGACGTGCTTCCTTTATCAAGGCTTAAGTTAAAAATATTTTACGTACTGGATTTTGGATTTAAATCAGCGCTTAGATTTATCAGCTTTGTTGCTTTTTTTCATTCACAAATTTGTGTAAAGATTTAGAAGTTCAAATCGAAAATTCCTTTCCAATCAGCTTTGTGAATCAAAGATTTTTGTGCTTTTTTTTCTTTCTTTTGAAAAACGAAGAAAAACGGCGTATTTGCTGGTCGACCCGTTGAAACGCGTCGTGTTTATTTTTTGCCAGCTGCCCTTTTCTCTTTCTTTTCACAAAATCTTTTAAAAGAAAGATCACTCTTGCACCAAAGGGTCATTTGGGAAAATTCCCTGCACAATTCTTTTGAAAGAAAGATCATTCGTGCACAAAACGGTCCATTTGGAAATTGTCATTGGTCATTCCTTACACAAATCATTTGCAAGCAAAATGTGCTCTCAATTTGATAATAAATTATTGGTAAGTGGCAATGATTTATCTATTCTTTTATCGGAAATTGTTAGACTTATTTGACTGGTGGGATGTCCACTCTGGCGCTTGGACTCGGCAAGAAACTCGGGCTGATTGAGGTGCGTTAAGAAAGTTATTGTTGAAAATTGTAAGAACCAATCAAACCATACAAATTTCACTACTCTAATCTGTTCTCCTCAAATTTCTATCACTTTCCGTGATCATTCCTATCATTGCTAGTCAAATACAGTTGAAGAAGATCTAAGAAATCTGTTTTAAAGCTAACGAACAACTAGTCCAGTTCAAGTCTCACCACAGATTAGTGTAAGTTTTAGCGCATGTATTGCAACCTTAAAATAGAATTAAAATAGTGTTATCTTCTATTTTTTGTGTAAAATCCGTTTTCTCAGGCAATCTGTGCTGTTTCCTCCGAGGATCACCACGCCACTCCTGAAGAGGTGGCCGAAAAGGCGAATTGTAAGCCACGGTTGGTAATGGATTTGGATAGAATAGATTATTTGGTATTTAATTTTCTATTGCTCAATTACACATTCAAAAATCATTTCCAGTTACGTGAGAGAATGGTTGTGCTGTATGTCGTGTGCTGAGATGCTCGAGGTCGATGAAGAGGAGCGTTTCTGGGCCACTGAAGAGCAGAAAAAGGTGGCAGACTAATAAGAACTGATTACAATAGAATTGACAATTGATAAGTACTAAAATTCTCAGGGCTTGTTGACTTCGGGTTGGATGCCAATGTTCGAGATGTTGCCGCTGTTCTCGGATGTGCGTGAGAAACTGGAAGAAGCCGTGCGCGGAGACAGCAAGAAATTGGGTGATTGAGAAACGCGAAAGGACTAGGCTAGGCTGAAGGACTAGGCTTAAACTTCTCAAATAAGGCTTTTAAACTTTATTTCCTTTCAGGACTTCATTACGAAGACTTCTCAAAGTTCTACGATTTCATGGGCGTCATTACAGGTAGATAAACCGAACCAAAGTGCACGAAGAACCTTGTTTAGCAAAGATGCACTCTGAAGTGGTTGTTCCAAAGTTGTTGCCCGATGTTGGAAATGGGATTTTGGTAATTTGAAGGAGGAAACAAACGTGATAAAGAGTTTAGGAAGGACTTGAAGGCGGTGGAATCAAATGTTTGGATGTCGGTTGTGGAAACGGATTTCATGTTCAATTATTGGGTTGTTGAACTTTCCGTGAACTTGTGTTTATTAGTTAAAATGTCATTTTAGCCAAATCCTTTCCGAAGAGCTCTTTCCTTGGAGTGGATCTTGTTGAAGATGCTGTTCGCGAGGCACAGAAGCACAAGGAGCAAGACAAAACGGAAAACTCGGTAGAATAACATGTCATTATCAGCAATCAGTTACATTTTCAAAAATTTAGAGCTATCTCTGTTGTGATGCTCGCCAATTACCCGTTGATTGGGCAAACCGCTTCGACTTTGTTACAATTTTCGATGCTTGTCATGATCAATGCAGACCCGATTTGGTGAGTTACAAAAGTGACTTATTAAACTAAGATATCTCGCTTTTCAGGGACTCAAAGAAATCTATCGTGTGCTGAAACCGGGTGGCACTTTTGCAATGATCGAGATCAAGGGATCGGGAAGTGTGACTGAGGTTTTTGGAGATTGCAAAAAGATATTAAGATTGTTAGCATTATGAAAAGATAAATCTAAACCTATGGGAAGAGTTGGATCAACCCAATTACAGGACAAGAAAGCTGGAATTTTGACTTCGATCTGTTATGGAGGATCTCTATTTCACTGTTTGCCCGTGGGGAGTAATGAGGAAGGTTGGTGGAAAGAGTAGTTACCCTTGTTGAAAAAGCAGCTTTAACTTAAACTCTAAAACTTGAATAACTTTAGCTTTAAAGCTTTATAAGTTCTGTTTTCAGTTCTGTAAGTTCTGTTTTCAGGTGCCCTTTGTCTTGGATCGATGTTTGGCACTAATAAAGCACTTGCTTTATTGAAAGGCGCCGGTTTCGAGGATGTTTCCTTCAAAACTCCCGATTATATGCCGATGAATTCTGTTTTTATTTGCAAGAAATAGGTTTATAGTACAAATTTGATCTGACATAATCTCTATGTAGCCTTCTTTTTTGTATTCTTATGTTATTTTATGATTTTTGTTTCAAGCATAGAAAGATTTATGTTTATGCCTTTTGAAAAGTGTTCAATACTTTAAATGATTTAAGTTTAAGAATTGATTTCAGATAAATGAATGAATGAATAAAGAGATTAGCTTCAGGAAACAAGAACAAAATCAGACCAAAAGAACATTTTGAGTCACGAAATAAACTTTAAGTGAAGTTCTGAAGATGAAGTTTGACAGTCTGCACAAGATAAATTCAAAAGTTATTTGACTGTTTTGAATAGCTCAGGTTCTTTACTAGATTTATTCAAAGTTAATGATTTGACGACTTTCCTTTCATTGATGAGACAGAAAGTTTGAACGGATCCTTTTGCAGATCTTTGATCTTTTCTCTGCTTCAGCAGAAGAAAGCTAGTTGTGCTGAAATAAGTGATTAAACTCATAAAAATACGTATTTGTAAATATCAAACTCCTTAAGACTCACCTTGCTATCAAACTGAACATAAAGACACGCAGAAAAGCAACAACATTAACAGCCGCCCATGTTAGATAAGCTCCAAAGAATAATTGTAAAAAGATGGCAAGAGCGGTGAAAACAATCGTATTAATGAAGTTCATAAAAGAGTTGGCAAGCATCTGAATTGAACTTTGAAGCTGGGAATGAAACAGAATCAATATTTGAGCAGAAAACAGATCTTGAACCAACCTGCATCATCAGTAGGACTTCGGCTCTTGACGCTTTTGCCTCCTTTCTCAACTGAAACTTGAATGCTAACTATAAACTAAGCTAAGTTTAGGATTTTGATTTTTTAGCCTAGTTAAACAGAGTCTTTTAACACCTCTTTTAGTCGCCGATTTGTCACATAATCAAAAGCACACATTAGAAGAAATGGGACCGCACTGATCTCTTCTCTTGGATACTCTTCCCAACGCCATTGACATAAATGCTCAAATCCAGCACCAAGCAAATATGGGATCATCAATTGAATTAAAGGCAACTTTTTTGTATAATCAAAATATAGATCATTTAATGAAAGAGCAAAGAAACGACTGAAAATAGGATTGGATACGCATTGAAAGTAACAAGTAACAAAGTAACAAAGTAAGTAAACAAAGTAATTGAAAGTAACAAATTTTCAATCTTACCTAAACGAGATTAACAATTGGCAATATTGAGAAATGTCGATGAGCGGGTAGAAATTAACAACATCGCCAAATGAATCAACGATTTGGTAAAACCAGTGATTACATCTAAAAGTGAAGTTTAGTTTTAAGAGCAAAACAATCATTGTTTGTTTTTAAGAGTTTTCAAACCAAAGATTTCTTAATATGCAAAATCAGACCAAGCCAGAAGCCAGAACAGTATCAGACTTCTAGATCAGGCTCGAAGATTCAAGCTGTAACAACTCACTTTACAGGCCCATCGCTCATTGCACAAAGACGACCCATTGAGCTCGAGAAAGCGTAGAGGAATCTGTTCAAGTTCTCGGCCATAGATAACAATCTGTAAATTCTAGATAGATTTATTTAAACATGCAGACAATCTATAAAACTTGCCGAATTGTTAGCGACAATTGAGTGTTTGCAGCTGATGCATAGAAAGCAAATGGTGAGACAAGAAGACTAAGAAGAAGAGCCTAATTTGAAAATTTTTAGAAATAAACGTTGTTTAAATTATTCTTTAAGCTTGTGAAATGTAAAAGTTCTTAAATCAAGACATGATTGTTTCACTTACCCAATCCGAAAAGATTGCACTTAATGCAAATAGTAATTCACCACTGATATCAGCTGGTTCTTCGAAAAGCGAAAAGTGTTGATAAGCAATGAAAGTCAAAAGATAATAGGTTCCTGAAGAATTTTTTTTTTGTAGGAATTTGATGATCTCTAATCTAACTCTAATCTAATCTATCTAATGATTGTAACCTAGAAGTCCAAGCCAAACAATAAGCACAATAATCAATTCATGGAAACGTTCCCAAAATCGATGAAACGATGAGGACATTGTTTAAAAGTTTAAAAAATAGTTGAACCAATTGTTTTTCGGAAATAAAGTTCGTATGCTCTACAACTTTTTGAAGAAATTTCCGAAGTTGATATATAATAACACCCCAGAACAACCAAAAACTACAAGAAAACGGCTAATTATGTAATAAATCATTACCCAGAGAATTTGTTTCAAAAATGACTTCAACGAAATGCCAAAATTCGGTGTTCCTGTAATTGGGGTGGTTCAATTTGGGTGACTGAGAACAATATTCACTTACTACTACGGTCTGTTGATCTCAAACAAATAATTATTTGGATATTTTTGAGCAATTCTTGTTTCTAGCAGCTTCTATCCAAATAAATGAGTCAAATAATTATTGGATATTGAGATTCTAAAATGCACTAACTTTTTGCTTGCGTATATAAGGGCGGACCTGATTATTTTGCAACCACTTTCATTTTCTTTCTTTCTTTCCATTCTTTTTAATTTTTCAAGTCGATATGTAATTAATAGTAAGTTTTTGTTTTGTTTTACCATAATCTTTTGTTTTCGATGTTTTATCCAGTCAATCGGTTAAACAATGTTTTTATTTTAGATAGCAACGACAAAAAAGAAGAAGTAGAAAGTGACCCAACAACAGGACAGTTTTTTTTTCTGTATATTTTTTTTTAAATGTACTGGGGATTAAATGCGCTTTTGAATGATATGATAGTATGATGATATTTAGTTTTACTTTTTTTACACCATCATCAGACTTAGCACACCATTATAAAGTAAAAGTAAAAGTTTGAAAGTAAACTTTATAAACTAAAAACTTTTTTAGCGTGTTTCAGAGCAAGCTTTGCGTTAAATGTATATTAGAAAAGAAAGTTTGCATTTCTTTGCCGCATCCACGCTTTGGAATTGTATCTGAGATCTGAGATATCTGAGATCTAAGATCTGAGATCAACGCACCCTACTCACTACTAGAGGAAGTTTATGTAAATTATTACGTAACCAGAAACGTTTACACTTCTCACTCCTTTTCTCAAAAGTAAAAACTTTTATCTTCATAAAGACAATCAGTTCTTTTCCAAGCAAGTGCTTTCACATTCCTCTTTGGTTTTGAAACGATTTCCATTTCCTTGACATCCACCGTAGATGAATTCCTTACAAGCACCGGCTTCTTTATCAAAGTACCAACTCGGAAAGTAGGCTCTGAATAGAAAAGATAAAGAATTTTAATTCTAGACAACAATTAACATCTTCAATTGTTTTGTGAAATCTTACTTGCATGGTCCTGTAACCTTCTCCAATTTACAAACGGACTTCGGCTTTTTCTAAAAATGTTTTTATAACAATGAGATTAATAAAGATGATTTTTCAATGCGTTAAATGCTAAACAATTGCTGATGTGAAGATTTGTGACTTGCAATGCTAACCGGTTCAGTTGAATTGTGACAATCGACACTTTCAACGAGCCACTTCTCCTCACGAGTCACCCATTTGGAATCCTTATTGCAATCAAGCACCAAATTGGGATCCGCTTGACTCACTGTTCCACTGCTTGCACGGTAAACCTAAAGAAACTCCTCGTTTCTTGTTCTACGGATTTTACGATAATTAACACTGATAATTTTGGAAGATTGTTCAGAATTACTTAACTAATTTGATCTTTTTCTTTTGCTTTAAACTCACCACATAATTTGGTTGATGACAAGTGAGTTTTCGCGTCAAACAACCATCATCTTGGTTTCTAAATTGATTCGCATTCCATTAAGTTGTTGGACAACTTACTTGACGTGATCTTTGTCGAAACTGGCGTAGCCCGGTGGGTCTGTTTTTGAGCATCCTTGGCAACCAGCTAAAACTTAATTATTGGCTTGGTGAATTGAAAACTGCCGGCTATTGCCATATGTGACAGTTTGAGCACTTTCTTCAAAAGAAACCCATTTTGGTGTCAATGGAAAAGTTGTAGAGAATCAAAAATCAAGCTTATATCTAAATTTTCAGAACGATTCAAAAACTGGTTTTCAAGAAATGCCAAATTTAAGCGAAACTACTAAGTGTATCTTTTTGGAAATTTGGCTGTAAGCCTAATTTTTGATTCTCTACAACTTTTCTATTGACACCAAAATGGGTTTCTTTTGAAGAAAGTGCTCAAACTGGGACATCTCCAGTCCTCCATTCTTGAGTCTCACACTTGTCTCACACACAAACCAAAATCCTACGCAGAAAGAGGAATCCGCAAATTGCCTGTAAAATGGGCAGAAGTCGCCAATAATAATGGAAATTATTTGAAATGAATTCATGGTTTTATGTTGAATAAATTTTAGTTCAAAGTCCCGCAGTTTTCAATTCACCAACCCAATAATTATTCTAAATCTTGTGGTTAATCAAACAGATAAAGGTAGTTCTAAAAAAATGAAAGCTTTTCAAAAAGTAAAACTCACTTTTATCACCCGAAACACCTAATAAGGTGAGCACGAAAATATAGAGAAATTTGCGCATTCCAATCAATATCAAAATAGGAAATGGGCCATCATTTCCATTCACTTTTTATTTATATCAATCTGCCATTGCCTAAAAAATGATAAACAATTCGACTAAAAAGGTCAAATTGAGAGGTGAAGAGAGCAAAAACATGAGAATTCTTTCAGTACTTCAGTTGAATCAACAAAAATCTATTGCGTAATCAGAAAACACTCAGCAATAATATGCAAAAACCCTTAAAGCATGCACTTTTAGCGTAAAGTTACAAAATTTTGATCTTTTTTGATCTAAAAACAAATGTTGAATACATATTTTCGTACTCAAATTTTGTCACCTTCACTTTTTGGCATTCAATTGCTTGTTTATCAAGGCTTTGCGCCTATTATTGGTTTGTTATTTCAAAAAAGCTAAAAACAAGTGTGTTAATACAAATATTTATTTTTCTTCCAAGGCAAGAGAGGTCCAATGAAGCAATCTTGATCTAAATTCTCAATTTTGGTGATAGTTAACGCTCTTTGCAGAAAGGATAAAGAACACCGCCACATTGACAATACAGACATTCATTATCCTCTTGACACATCTGAAAACAAAAGCACTAAACAAGTTTTCTCAAAGCTTTACCTTAAGCCAAGAAATGGAATAACTATATAAAGCTAGATAAAGAATGTATTTGCTCATTGTTAAATGACAAAGATATTTTAGTAGTTTTGATGGACAGGGGACAATTCATACTCGATTTATTGAGTCAACAATTTATTGAACGCATGATTAGAAATAGAATTGACACAAAATGAAACAAAACAAAATTGTTTTTAATACAACAAGGCATTGGCATTAATGGGTTTTACTCTCTTTTGTACCAAAGCGAATCAAGGTGAATGATCGAATCTCGGTATAAATATATAAATATATATTCATATCAATTCTTGGCTTGCTTCCACACAATTTCCGATCCAAGAACAGTGCTATCAGCGTTTCTTTTTCGTTTCTCTTTTGTAAGAAGTAGAATTCTCGAAATTCAAGCGTTTTAGCCTCATTCAACCACACTCTCAAACCATCATTTGAGTGAACAATCTCAGCCACATATTTGAAAGAACTGCGGAAATGCAAATAATCCAAGTGAGTCATTTCACAGCTTTTCAGTGCATCTTTTTGAAAAACTGAAACATTTGTCTGGCTTAGAATAAGTTTTTTCAGATTTCCTTCTACAGTTTCAATTTTACCACAATCTTCTTCAACTAGGTACTCCCGAAGCTGTGTTGAAACAAGTGAATTCTTACTGGGGATCCCTTTCTGCAATATTTCTTCAAGGGCTTCTACAAAAACTTCAAACAAATAACAATTTAGCTCAAAATGTTTAGCATTTGTTGGGAAATCTTTCAAAATCGATGGCAATTGTTCTAGAAGAACAATATCGAGATAAGAAGCTTCTTGAAGAATTGGCTTTTTAAGGATCGAATGCCAGTACGCTTGAAATTGTTGCGTGTTCATCGGTTCAAATGGCAAAGAAACCCGGATTTCTTGTACCATTTTCAGATCAAAATTTGGGAGAATTAACTTGATTAGCTCCGGTTCACCATTCAGATACAAACGAGAAATATGTGAAATGGTCGAGAAAATTTTTGAAATCGTAAGCAAATTGGCAATATCTTCCAAATCTTGATTTCCCAACTCTGGTTCTAACGTTAAACATTTGCAAGCTTTGATCCGATCAAGTTCTTTTCTTTTCACATTTTCATAGGAATCAATTTGACTCAAAGAAAGAGTCCAACATTGTTTATCACTTGCTTTGCCAGAAAAATTTCTTGGAAACAATTCAATGCATAAAGATAGTGATTCATTCAGGCGAATATTGATCTCAGAGATGTATTTTGAGACAACTCCTCTAATTTTCAATAAACTTCTTGCAGTTTTGTTTACTTTAAAGAAATTTCTAGCTTCAGACTCGTGCAACCAACCGATTACCAATAATTGAAGCTCACGGGGAATTGATTGGAAATTCAATTGGAATAACAGCATTCAGAAAATTATTGAAAAGAGATGAACGTCTTGAAAGCTATATTTAGGAATTTCTTTCAGGAATGAGGCTTATCTTTGCAATCATTCTTGTCACGTCACCGAAAAGAAGATTCTTCTCAAAAAGGCTTTTTCTTGTGTCATTTAAATGTCATTTCTTATGTCATTCAAATCGACGTTGCAATCTGTGAACTTTTTATATGTTTTCGAATATATTTAACCAAAAACTTAGGTAAATATGGAGAAAATTGCTGTACGTTGATGACAACTGTATTCAGCTATAAAGTACGGGCCTGCCGGGTATAAAAGAAGGATATCTTTGTGTAGAGTTTTTCCTTTTTTTATATATTTTGAGTAAAGATAGATTAGATACGGATCTGATGCCTGTAATTTTCTTAAACATATAAAAAGTTCACAGATTGCAACGTCGATTTGAATGACATAAGAAATGACATTTAAATGACACAAGAAAAAGCCTTTTTGAGAAGAATCTTCTTTTCGGTGACGTGACAAGAATGATTGCAAAGATAAGCCTCATTCCTGAAAGAAATTCCTAAATATAGCTTTCAAGACGTTCATCTCTTTTCAATAATTTTCTGAATGCTGTTATTCCAATTGAATTTCCAATCAATTCCCCGTGAGCTTCAATTATTGGTAATCGGTTGGTTGCACGAGTCTGAAGCTAGAAATTTCTTTAAAGTAAACAAAACTGCAAGAAGTTTATTGAAAATTAGAGGAGTTGTCTCAAAATACATCTCTGAGATCAATATTCGCCTGAATGAATCGCTATCTTTATGCATTGAATTGTTTCCAAGAAATTTCTCTGGCAAAGCAAGTGATAAACAATGTTGGACTCTTTCTTTGGGTCAAATCGATTCCAACGAAAATGCAAAAAGAAAGGAACTCAGTCGGATTAAAGCTTGCAAATGTTTAACGATAGAACCAGAGTTGGCAGAAGAAGATCTTTGCACAGTTGACTACTTGTTCTCACAGGAAAAACCTTTTCTAAATCTTTCTCACGTTTCCTTTTTATATTTAAATGGTGAACCGGAGTTGATCAAGCTATTTCTACCAATCTTTCATTTGAAAAGAGCTGAAGAAACTCGTGTCCGTTCGCCAATTGAACCAATAGCCGTTCGAGAAGTGGAAGAGTATTGGAATGAGATCTTGGAGAAGAAAATTGCTCTTCAAGACTCTTCGTATCTTGATCTTGGAGCATTTCAACATTTACCATCAATTGTCAAAAAGTTTTCAACTAAAACAAGACACTTTGAGTTTAATTGTTGTTTACTTGAGATTTTTCAAGAAGCGGTTGAAGATATTCATCAGAAGGGGATTCCTAGATTCGTGACTATCTCCTTGAATAAGATTGTGATAAAATTGAAGTTGTAGAAGAAAAACTGAAAACTCTTATTCTAAGTCAGACAAATGTTTCAGTTTTTCACAAAGAAGCACTGAAAAGCTGTGAAATGACTCACTTGGATTATTTGCATTTCCGCAGTTCTTTCAAATACATTGCTGAGATTGTCCACTCAAATGATGGTTTGAGAGTGTGGTTGAATGAGACTAAAACGTTTGAATTTCGAGAATTCTACTTTCTACAAAAGAGAAACGAAAAAGAAACGCTGATAGCACTGTTTTTGGATCGCAAATTGTGTGGAAGCAAGCCAAGAATTGATGTGAATGTGATATTTATACCGAGATTCGATCATTCACCTTGATTCGCTTTGGCACAAAAGAGAGTAAAACCCAAAAGCCCTGATAAACAAGAAATTGAATGCCAAAAAGTGAAGGTGACAAAATTTGAGTACGAAAATATGTATTCAGCATTTGTTTTTACAGCAAAAAAGATCAAAATTTGGTAACTTTACGCTAAAAGTGCATGCTTTAAGGGTTTTTGCATATTATTGCTGAGTGTTTTCTTTCAGAGCTGAGTGTTCAGGTGCATCAAAAGTTTATTACGGAAGAATATATCATAAATTAGCTTCAGGTGGATCTCTTGCACACGGCGTTGATCATCTTGGTGGCACACTCAAAAGTATTCCACTTCTTGAAATTCGCCGCAACCCAATGGTAAGCAGTTGTAGCAACCATTCATGAGTACATCTGAAGAACTGGATTTATCAGAATAATCGAATACCTACTCCCAAACAGATCCGTTGATCAGTCTTCTCGCCATCGCGTCCCCACGTTGAATAGTCAAATGGAGTCCCGTCTGACGAAGTCCATATATATGTTGTATCCGATTTGGATTGAACTCACCACTTGGAAATCTTTGTTTCTTTCCCCCCTTTTTATGGAGCAATTATATCAGCTAACTGTTATCAATGCGAACTGATTCATTCCACTGTTTACGCCAAATTTGCGGCCATTGTCATTGTTGTCTAGAGCTTTTCGAGTTTCTGGCTGCTTATCGAATAGCTTAATTTGAAGGTAAACAGTTACGATACTTGTTGTTTGTACATTGCCCAAAGTTTCGTCATATGATTCAACAGTACAATCCCATTATGTCTTCGGTGAAGCTTTTCTCAACTTCAAAAACTTCAAAAATGAACTATCATGAAGCCAACTTGCTAAAGCGATACACTCTTTCAATCGAAAACACGAGAGTCACGCTTTATCACGAAGACGAACGACGGAAAGCCGGCAGCGAACCAGAAAGGCAACGAGTAATTCAACAAGAAGAACTCTTGAACATTTTTTATAAAACGCATGTTAAACTTGGACATGCAAGGATATGCGTGATGTGGAAAGGACTCAGAGGATTTTATGGTATTTCAAAGTGTTTAATTGGCTGTGCTTTTGCTTTACCTTCTTTTAGAGAAATAATTGCTCTATTCGTCAATCTCTGCGAAGAATGCGAAATGAAGCGTCAAAATCCAAAGAGAACAGTCGTGGTGAAACCAATACAGATCCAAAGACAGAATGAAAGGTGTCAAATCGATCTCGTTGATGTTCCCGATCGAACGACTTCTTTTCGTGCTGCCGTTGGTGGATCTTCGGTTCACGGGAAGCAAGGTAGTTTTAAATTTTATTTGGTTGACTGATGGGCACGTATAGGCCACAGACACTGCTTATTTACTGGTGGATGTTCGTCAAACCGATGTGGCTGCAAAAAAAGTGGTCTCCTTTGCAATTCCAGATACCATCACAGCCTTAGTTGCAAGATCAAATTGTTGTTTTTTACATGTTTTTCTTTACATTCTCACAATTACATTTTGTTTAGTTACATTGTTTTTATCGTTTAAGGTGTAGTTTCATCAATTTGCTTACTTAACCAGTTATTTTATTGTTTATGATTATTTTCATTTACGATAAAGTTGCCGCTAATTAAATAAAGGATTTTGAATTGAATTCACATTAAAATACAGGAAAGCCTTTTTTGGGCAAAGGTGGTGCTAACGGACGGTTCTAGGTTGCCAGAGTTAAACCTCTATACAATTTCTAGAAAATGATTAAAAACCTTCTAAAAACATGACACCCTACCGTGAAATAATGTTTCAATCCAAATCAGATATCCGATTTGGATCGAAATCCAAATTGGATATTCGCGGTGAGTTCAATCCAAATCGGATAAAAATCCAAATAGGATACAACATATATAATTTTTGAAGGGTTTTTGAGTTTCTGGCACACCATTTTCGTCAAGCTTATAATGCTCGGTTGTGCCCTTAGTAGTTAGGGCTAATTTCAAAAGGTATTGGCGAAACTATGAGTATCTCTAGTAAGATACAGGACTTTTGATTGAGAAGACCACCAAATTCATTAAGCTGTGAAGAAGTTGAGAAAAGCTTCACCGAAGACATAATGGGATTGTACTGTTGAGTCATATGATGAAACTTTGGGCAATGTACAAACAACAAGTATCGTAACTGTTTACCTTTAAATCTAGCTCTTCGAGAAGCAGCCAGAAACTCGAAAAGCTCTAGACAACAATGATAATGACGTAAATTTGGCGTAAACAGTTAAATAAATCAGTTTGCATTGATAACAGTTAGCTAATATAATTGCTCCATAAAAAGGGGGGAAAGAAACAAGGATTTCCAAGTACGAAATTTTCTCGAAGCATGTCAAAACGCATAAATAAACTACTTTTTTCGGCAAAGGTGGTGCTAACGGACTGTTCTAGGTTGCCAGAGTTAAACCTCTATAAAATTTCTAGAAAATGATTAAAAACCTTTTAAAAACATGAAACCCTACTGTGAAATAATGTTTCAATCCAAATCAGATATCCGATTTGGATCGAAATCCAAATTGGATATTCGCGGTGAGTTCAATCCAAATCGGATAAAAATCCAAATAGGATACAACATATATAATTTTTGAAGGGTTTTTGAGTTTCTGGCACACCATTTTCGTCAAGCTTATAATGCCCGGTTGTACCCTTAGTAGTTAGGGCTCATTTCAAAAGGTATTGGCGAAACTGTGAGTATCCCTAGTAAGATACAGGGCTTTTGATTGAGAAGACCACCAAATTCATTAAGCTGTGAAGTTGAGAAAAGCTTCACCGAAGACATAATGGGATTGTACTGTTGAATCATATGACGAAACTTTGGGCAATGTACAAACAACAAGTATCGTAACTGTTGACCTTCAAATTAAGCTCTTCGAGAAGCAGCCAGAAACTCGAAAAGGTCTAGACAACAATGACAATGGCCGCAAATTTGGCGTAAACAGTGGAATGAATCAGTTCGCATTGATAACAGTTAGCTGATATAATTGCTCCATAAAAAGGGGGACAAGAAACAAAGATTTCAAAGCACAAAATTTTCTCATTTGACTATCACAATATTTGGTAACACATCACAGAAGCGATGGGCCTCTTCGGAGCTATCATGGGTGGACTCGGTGGAGCGATTCTTGGAGGTTGTGCAGTAGAGACTCATTTTTAGCAGCTCCAATAGCAGCCTAACCTCGATAGTTTTCTTTAATCTCTTGTGCATCGTACTAATTTGAGCTTTAACAGTCTGAATTTCAATTACAACTGGGTCTTCCAAGATCTCTTCAATAACTAACGAGTAGAGATGCTTAGCGGTAACAACGGTAAATCCAGTTTTTAGTTTATTCTAAATCTAGTCCATCTAACAGTAATCTAGAACCGATAAGCCTTATCAACAAAATTTCAGCCCCAGTCGGCATAATCGGTGGGCTTTTGCAAGCAGGACCGGCGGGTGCCTTGGGTGGCCTTTTCGTTGGGATGGGAGCCGGTGCCTATTACGGGGCTATCGCTGTCGGTGTCGCTTCGGGACCCGTCTAAAGGACTATGAAGCGACAAACGCATTGTAAATAGATGTAAATAGGATATGCTTATGTTTGCTGCATATTGCTTGATTGTTTATAAGTGAAACCATCTCATTTTTAAACGTAACTTCGTATTTTGTTATAAACTTTTAGAGTTGATAATTGTTTGACGATACACCTAAAATGTAACAATGTTATTTAATTTAAAGCTAAAGCAAAATGATAATGGAATTGAAGTAACATGCCAGGCCTTTGGTCAAATCATGGTATAAATTTCTTAAAAGAACTCAATCTTGTCTAATTTTCTATAAAGAAACTCAAAAATTAATTCAATAATGAGTAAACAAGCGAGTTGACAACAGCTCAATATAATTTTCTCCGTGGGTGTACACTGCACTGCACAAAGTCAACATACCGTCAAATTTCACACCGTCTTTTTGCAAAAATCCTTCTTTTTATAGTGGAAAGAGATTTACAATCAGACACAGGATCAATCGTGAATATGTTCAATCAGACAGATCCCTCTAAAAAAGGTCATTATCAAAAAGGTCATTATCGTTATCAATTCTCTTATTTATCTGTAAATATTTGGTTCCTGGAAGAGCGACGAGACGATAGAATAATCTATTCAAAGAGCTCCTCTTATCTATACCCTCCCAACAATGGAAGTTTGGCAAAAGCTCCACGGCAAAGCTCATAAAGTCATCATTCAGAAGACGCTATTTTGTTTGGGCTCCGAGCAGGCGCTTAGCAATATCTATCCGCTGGCGTTGCGATGGCGCCTTTTTGTGTGACTCTTCTCGTCGAAGGGCAATGAGATCTATGGATCGACGGATGGATCGTCTGCAGATGCTGTTCAACGAACACCCCCACCACAGAATCGCTTACAGAGACGCCAGTCACCGATGAATTGCTAAGGATGATTAAATAGTGTGCGGTGAGTTAAGCTTTTTATTTGTTTTACATTATTCACACTTAAGCAATCTATTTTTAACTGGTGAGCCAATAGGTTTACTTTAATAAATTCCCCAAACTTCAAAGCCAAAGTACGAGATTTCAGTGCAAGAAAAGTGTTACTGAAAAAAATTAAAATTACTCTAATAATTCGAGGAAATTGGTGGTTTTCAGCCATCAGAAAACTCTACATGGGCGAGAGATCGATCGCCAGGAGAGAAGATATCAAAATGTACCTTGCTAAAGTTATGATTATAAAATGATTATCGATAAACATCTTCCCCCTTTATACAGAACTCTTATCAGAAATCTCAAATATAGATTATAAAAACATTTATTTGACAACAAGTTCTGTCAGAAACCAGACTTTCATCGGTAGACCAATTGTCTCCTGTTAGCCTTCACTTGCACAGAGGAGACTTGAAAACTTTTCAAATTTAAATAAGTGCGTCTTAAAAGAATTTGGTTTGTTAATGTCTGCTTTTGGCAAAAAATGTAACTGAACTTTCATCGACTGATTAGGAAACTATCTGTTAGTATTCTTGTAGACGTGAAACTAACGCATTAGACAAACTTTAGAACTCATTTTTTCTCTAAAGCAGGGAAATTTTCTTTTGTGTGTGGCTTTTAGCCGGCTGAAATCTTGTATGAAGGAAGTTCAACACAAAATTTATTTTAAAAATGTCTTAAATCTTAATTACTTGTATTTTTAATAACTCATCGAAAACTTGGATTTTCACTCGTTGTTTTGCTTCCAAAGTGCTCAATTCGTGGACTTCCATTTCCAGTTGAAGTTTTGTTTTAATCTTTCTTTGATTGCTCACCTGGTCATAATCAATCCCTTGAGAACTATAATTAACGTGGCATCTGAGTAATAGTTTTTGGTTTATAACCTCAACTGGCAATTTCAATTCTTCAAATTCTATTAGTCCACAACCTAAGCAGCAATGTTTGTTCCAGTTTTGAGTCATTTAATTCTGATGACCTAGCCTTGGTTTCAATTTGGCTTGGAGAAAATAGATCAGATCGAAATATCAGATATTTGGGTAGAAAATAGAGCAGATCGAAAGTTTTTGGTTTAATCTCAAACCAAATATTGAAAACTAGCACTAAACAAGCAAATCGACTTCATCTATAATGGAATACGCAAAGAGGGCTTTTCGCAAAGATGAAATATTCCATAAAAATCATGTAATTCGGTTCATTATGGGTGAAGTCGATGGGTCGATCTTTGAATTCGACAACGTTTTGGTGGACTAACTCCTACAGATTCAGTAGCTCTTTTCGTTGCTCTTCGTAGTCAGGATTCAACTCGATTTCTTTCATCACAATTGACCTGAAATTGGATATTTGTTTGAAAATACGCTTTTCCTGATTTGTTTGAAAATACGCTTTTCCGCAAAAAGTCTGAACTTCTTAGTTTTAAGAAAAAGATACCGGAACTATCACTGATCACTTTGAAAAGATTAACTAATTGTACAATTTTAAGCTTTTTTTGAATTTGAAAAACCTTAATTCGCATTTTTGTGCAAGAAATTTGTTTTGAAAAGGCTATATTCACAAGAGTGGCGTATTTACTTACAGATTGTAGCTTTTGAGGAGGGAAACTTGGTCGTAACCGCCTCGACGGATCACTATCAATATTTTCGAAAGCCATTTGAGAACAAAATTTTTAAAACCAACAAAAAAGTATAAAGAATCTTGTCAACTTTTTTGCCTTTACGACTAAATTTGCGCAATTTGCGACACAAAAGGGGATCGATACTCGCTTTCTCGAGTCTCTTTTGCCCGTTATCTTGCCCTTTTTTTCTTTAAAATTTGTGCTCTTATTGAATTTTTCGTGACAAATTGTAAAGAATATTGAAATTTTTGTTTTGATTGAGACTTGAAATGGTAAATATTAACGTTGAAATTATAAATATCAATTGTTAGGACTCTTTCTGCCCGCCAAGAGATCTTTTCCCCGAAAAGTTTTCGCCTGAATTAGACCAAGATTTTCGAGATGTTGAAGAAATTCTGAAGTTTAGTGGTGGATCAAAATATCATCCGCCGATTGGATCGTTCAGATTTGCACTGAATCTGCTGGAGTTCGGGAACCATGAGAGTAACGAGTGGATTGCGGGAATCGAGAATGAAAGGTACGATTTCTGACTTTTACTTTCATACAAGTTAGTTTTGAACAAAATAGTTTTGAATTTTCGGCTCTTGCGTAGTTTCCGGGTGTTTTGAACGGATCGTCACGCTTTGAAGGTCTATAACTTTGTCCAGAAATAATATTTTGCTAACTCCTTATATCATTGTAAAGAGGAGATTTTAGGCTTCCAAATGATACCAAATAGAGCTTAAATGGATTTTACATTCCCATGCAAACAAAGCGACACGACACCCGAGTTGGATAGGCCTCATTTGCTGAGAGTTGGCTCTGATTTTCTTGGACTGGATGATCCAGTCAAGCTCTATTTGGCTCTATTTGAAAGCCTGCAATGTTATTTTCTTAGACTGAATTCTCCAATCAAGCTCAAGTTAATCAAGGTAATCCATAATCCAGTCCAAGAAAATCAGAGCCAACTCTCAGCAAATGAGGCCTATCCAACTCGGGTGTGGTGTCGCTTTGTTTGCATGAGAATGTAAAATCCATTTAAGCTCTATTTGGTGTCATTTGAAAGCCTAAAATGTCCTCTTTACAATGAGATAAGAAGCTAACAAAAATATTTTTTTTCTCTGGACAAAGTTATAGACCTTCAAAGCGTGACGATCCATTCAAAATACCTGGATTTTTCCAAAATACTCGGAAACTACGCAAGAGTTTTCTTTTTAGAAAGAAGACCACAGATATCTTAACAGTGTATCCTCTTTAGGGAATGTGATGAGAAAACAGGTGAATGGCCAGTTGCATATCACGGAACATCTTTCGAGCAAGCAATCGAAATCGTGAGTAGAGGTGGCTTTCAAATGGTGAGATCTAAACAAGGTTGAGTTGTGGAAAGTTAATGTGATCGAAATGCGTAGATACGTCCACTAATCTCATCGTCAGTACCTATTCCAGAACTCTCATTTTCAGCCTCCAGACAATCCATCCGCTCGAATTCACACTGTTAACGATCCAAAAGTTGCTCTCGGATTCGCAAAAGAGTACAGCGATTCAAAGGGAGAAACGTTTAAGTTGCTGTTTCAGGTTGGCTTTCCTACAAACACCTAAATTAAAGAGCAATTGGCTTCTTTTGAGAACGAGCTTTTAAAAGAGTTTTTTTCCGAAGAAAGACGAGTCTTGGCTTATCTGTTTGACTGAACTGGGTAATGTTTGCGAAGAAAGTTCGGCCCCTTTTGGATACTTTATTTTGTAACAAAACTTTTTAAAAAAACTGATTTAAAAGGCAAACAAATGCTTGAAAAAAATCAACAATAGATTTTCGATTCCAGGTTCGAATCGACTTGAAAAGAGCAGATGTGATCAAAAAAGACGGCGTCGAGTACTGGAGAGCACGTTGTGTGGACGCCATTCGAGCATACGCGATTTGTGTCTACAAAGTTAAATAAAGTTTTCAGTTTTGACTTTTATGAAGTTATTATGGAACTTTTTATATTATATTTTTTAAAGCCATGTCTCATGCTCATGAGAGAACAGCTGGTACGTTGCGCTACTTGAGACATCTCCAATCTCTGGCCCAATTTGTTGTATCGAATTTTTCCTGAAAAAGTAACAGTGACTTTTTACTTTGTGAAATGGAATCTGGTTAGTCAGCAAAAACAAAAAAAATACTGGATTATCAAAGCAGTAGTGCTGTTTCCGATCGTCTCCTGGAAAACTCTTTATATGGTTGAGTGGTGATAATGGTAATCAAAGAGGAAATGGTGGTATGGGCACAGCGAATGAACATGTCTGTATTTATGATCTATTGGGGGGATTCTTTCCTTAAAGTAGGACAATCAGAACTACTGCAATAGGGGCCAGATTTGGAAGAAGAATGGGATCAACATCTAAATCCGAATTTGATCTCGAAACACAACAGTTGATTAGAACTTTTCTCATTACACTGTTCGGTTTAGTTCTGTTCGGTTTGGTTACACAACAGGTTTGGTTATGAATTTTTGATTCTTGCGGATTCTTTTGATTCTAAAAGTGACGTTTCTGCTCATTTTGAGTCACACGAACGAATATTTTTAATCGTTGTTCAGAGTTAAGTTCTGCTTATTGTTCTTTACTGTAATGACAAAGAAACACAAGACTTTTGATGCATCCTCTTCGTGCTTGTACTCATGGCAAGGTTGTAAAATAAAATGAAGTAAAATGTAAAATGTAGCACGTAAAATCAATGCTACATGAAGATGAAGGTCTGAAAATTTTTGACAAAAAAAATTCATTTTGAACGTTTACCCTTACTCCAATACTTATTGAGGAAAAAAATAGGAGAATCATAACGCCGAGGGCCGTTTTTCCAATGAAGTTCAAATATGAAAACAAGAGGCGATCAAAAATGTATTCTTTCGTGTTGTTGGTAACAGCTTTTGCCACTTTTCAGGCTAGCTAAACAGGTACGATGACTTGAAATCCTAAAATTTTTAAGTTCTTAAATTTTGTAGTTGCATATCAGTCGAGAATCCTTAAGTCTAGATAAATCTTTCATTTCAATCATTTCGAAATGCTTTAACATTCAAAATGACTTAAATAAAATAACGGACGCTTTTGAATTTAATTTTCAACGGGAATAGCTTCATTTCTGATCGAGAATAACATATGATTTGTCTTGAGAGAAGATTATTCTTTCATTTTGATTGAAAACTTTCAAAATGCTACTACTTTTGATAGTCGCATTGATTCTCAAATCACTAAAATCAGCAGTAATCATCAGTTTTCTCAAAAAAAAACTAATCCAGTTTATTCTAATTCTTAAAAATCAGTTTCAGGCATTGGTAAATGAAAGTTTTTTAGGGTTTTAGCGATGACTCATATGACTCATATGGGGACTCAATCGTGTGAACAGTACGGGGATTCCATGGTTTGCGTTAAAGGAAATGTGAGTTTTCTTTTCTTTTTAAAGTAGCATTTAAAGTAGATTGGTTTTAAAGCAAATCAATTTCAGAAATGCTATCATTTTCCAGAAAAGAGTTTAAAGAAAAGTAAATTCAATTAAAAAAGCTAAAATAATAAATTTAAAAACGAGAAATTTAATTAGACTTAAACTTTTGAGACCTTTGTTTTGTGTGTGGCCTTTAGCCGGCTGTTTAAATCATGTTTAATATATTTAGACCTTTTATGTTTAAATTTTCAAGAAAGTTCATCTCAAAATTTATTAAAAAAATGTCTTAAATCTTAATTTTACTTGCATTTAATCAATCATCGAAAACTTGGATTTTCATTCGTTTTTTTTACCTCCAAAGTGCTCCAATTCGTGGGCTTCCATTTCCAGTTGAATTTTTGTTTTAACCTTTCTTTGATTGCTCACCTAGTTACAATCGATCTCTTGAGAACTATAATTAACGCCTTTTTCTCCACAAAAACTGATTATAATTTCAGTGTTGCATTTAAGTTCGTTTCACCTGTTGAAATCTTTGATTCAAAACTTTGTTTCAAAACACCATACTGTTGCTTCTAAAAGATAGACTGTTTGTTGTTTTTTAATAAATTTTAGCTTTTTTATTCATGATAATCATAGATAAACTGTTTGTGTTTGTAAAAAAGAACGGTTTCTCCGGTCGTATCTGAGTATTAGTTTTTGGTTTACAACCTCAACTGGCAATTTCAATTCTTCAAATTCTATTAGTCCACAACCTAAGCAGCAATGTTTGTTCCAGTTTTGAGTCCTTTAATTCTGATGACCTGGTCTTGGTCTCAATTTGGCTTTGAGAAAATAGATTAGATCGAAATATCAGATATTTCGCTAGAAAATAGAGCAGATCAAAAGTTTTTGGTTTAATCTCAAACGAAATATTGAAAACCAAGATCTTTAACTTTTTAAGAAAGTTTCTAGCCTATTAGACTACAATAAACATTCACATTTTCAGCCCGGATCTCAAAAAACACAAGTCTTGCTAAATGCGAAAGCTGTATTCACGGTATTCGGACATTTTTTACGTTCTTTTAGGAACTGTCCTTTTAACAAGTGAGTTCAAAAGAGAAAAAATAGCAAAAGTGATCTTTCAGCAATAAATGAACTATTGGCAATCATTTGTAAACAAAAGTTCTCAATTTTGATGTTATCTTCAATTGATGTTTTGAATATCGGTCTTGTAAACACAACAATCGATTGGATCAGCACAGTTTCTTTAGCGGTTAGAGACACGACTGTGTCAAAAAGCTGTGAACTTGTTCAGGTGATTGTATCAAGTCTTCCACTCAATATCATTGCTGGCTACTATTCGCTGATGAACGATCGTTTGGCATTTCCGATTCGGTAAACGCCACTTGTCAACCAGAAGTAAAAGGATTTCATTTAAAAATGAGATCAGTTTAACAGTTTTCTACAACTAACAAGTGTTCTTTTTGTGTGACCAACACAAAAAAAGAACATTTCGTTTAAAAATCAGATCAGTCAAGCTTTAACAGTTTTCTGTAACCAATAAGTGTTCTTTTTGTGTGAGCAACACACAACACCAACTTTGTGTGCGTGTGATCAGTCTTTCTGAAAACTTTTTATTTACCTTTCAATCGTTTTTTTTCAGACTACTGGCTTTCGGAGAGAACCTGAGCAAGCTCTTCTTTGTTTTCTTTTACGGTCTACCCAATTTCTGTCAAATGTCCAGTATGAACATACAGTTGGTCAGACTAAGAATGCTTTTTTAGCGTTTTTAGATGTCCATCAATCGTTTTGAGCTCATTGTCATGGTTTTCAATGAATATCTCCCAATATGCTTTCTTCGATTCAGCTCAATACTGCCAGTTGATGATCTCTGTGAGGTAATAGTAAAATGAGTTGATCTTTTAAGAAAAACTTTTGAAAACCTTTAAAGCTAAATCGTCTAAAGGGCCCAATTTGATGCCTGTGGGAGTTTAATTGAATTTGGAAAGCCTGGCCAACACCAAAATCATGTTAAACCAGGTCTACCTGTCTAAACCAGGTAAACCTCTGTTAAACCAGGCTAAACTATGTTTGAATCAAATTTTCTTGTTTTAAACTTCAACTCAAACTTTTCAGCCGCTTCTTCGCAGTCGCCTTAAACGGTCAGTACTTCCACTCGACCCTTCGTTTCCCATGGGCTCAACTTGTGATTCCATTTGTGATCGGAATGGGGTTGAGACGATTCTTTGTGTGGGCCACCTCATCCGCTCACGACACATCGTATCTACAAATCCTTGTTTTCGGTATCCCCTATTTCATGCAATGTTCAATGGATTTGGTGACAAATCGGGCAATGAAAACGGTAAAATAAGCTGAAGGTCTTAAAAGTTGGTTCTAGTTGATTCGGAGTGAAAAGACGACGAAGACTGAACAGTTGTTGATGGTTCAGGTACAGTTTCACTGTGTATTCATGTACCGTATTTCTTCAAATAGTGCGCCGGGCTTTGAAGACCTCAAAGAGGTGGGGCACTATTTGATCTGGGGTTATAATCGAAGCGTTTTGAGCCGGAACTGGTTCTGACGGCCAGTAAGCTCAAAACCGCGGTTCTGGCTCCAGAACCAATACCAAATCCGTAGTTCTGAGTAGAGATATGAACCAGTTCGAACTTGATCGGTTCAGTTCCGAATCGATTTAGAGGTATTGGTTTTCGATCGGTTTCGAGATAATTCAAGGGACGGATCGGTTCGATTCGGTTCAGAACCGAACCGATTTCCATGTCTAGTTCTGAGCTTAGAGCGGGCCTTACAACCTTGGTAAGGTACCAGGTCAAGGTGGCCTTTCAAAATGAGATCTAGTGTACCTGCTAGAGCTTTTTACGCTCTTCCGAATCCGATTTTAGTTTTTCCAGTGGGACCTATTTGGCAAACAAAAATTGCCCTCTAGCACAGAGTTAAGTGAGCCTGGGACACTAACCTTTTTCCCTTAATCATAGCCATTTTTAAGTCTCAATCTTTCAGATGCTGTTCAGCTCTTGCTACGTACTTACGTGTACGATTCTCAGTTGGGTCATACAAATCATCGTGCAACTATTCTTTGGGGTCAATATTCAACGAATCCTTGTAAATCTGCTCACTTTCAATAGATATTTTCTGTTTTTTTGTGTGTGCAAGTTTGTTGCAGAACTTCACCATCAAACAGTTTCAATTTCAGTGTTGTCAGCGGCATTTGCTTCAGGAAACGAAAGGATAAACCCAGTTCTGTTTTACTTGTGAAAACAAAAATGGTTTTGAAATTTTTAAGTAGATAAGTGATCTTGTGCATAAATGATGGGTTAAACAAATTAACTTGAAAGTAGATCTTGAAAGATCAGATACGTTTCACCTATTTTTCTGCAATTCTCATATTGACTGTCTACCAACGATTTCACAACAAGAGCAAGACTAACAAAGAGCTATGGAAACAACAGATTTGAAATGTGAATCGGTCGGGGAACCATCTAGACGACAACAATTTCAGATTTGTTTTTCTGATTCTGGGTCGAGCTGTGCCTAAAATTTTGGGATTTACATTTTATCTAAACAATCCTGCTCTGGAGTGAAAAGAAATTGAAAAGTTGTTAGCGTTACTTTTTTGAAACAACTTTCAAAGAGTAGTTCACAAAAACTATCAGCTTATTGTGTGTGCTTATAAAAAAGAACTGTCTTCACTTGTTTTTTTTTTACCCAAGCAGCACTCAACCCGTAATTATACAAGCAAAAATGAATGAGGCAACAAAGTTTTGAGTATCCAGTTTGTAAATAACAATACACAATTTCTCGTACAACGTCCCATTGATCCGAGAAAAGCTAGAAGCTGTCATTTTTTGGTTTCGAAATCCCGGGTCTTGGAATTTCGATCTGACAAAACCTGAAACCGGAAATCGAATAAAGAAGTAGAGTGGGGATAATAAAATTCTTTTTTAAAAGCTTTTAACATTCTCTAACACTTTTCTCTACATTCCAATGCCACATTTCTGAACAAAAAAAACTATGAATTGGTCCGAAAAATTTGCGTATTTTGTTTATAGATGATAATGTAAAATCTACCGCTGTGCGGCTGGTAAAGCAGCTGTGCGCACATTTTTCTGCATAATTCACAAAAGGATTAGGTTCTGTTATTTCTGTTCCTTTTGCTGAAAAATGTAATTATTATAGTTAGGCACTTTTACCAACCAAGAAAGAGAAAAACCGTTATGTTATGACAATGCCAAATTAAAAAGCGAAGTTGTACTCTGAAAATTGATCACTCTTATAGCATTGTACCCGTTGATCGATCGATCTACTCGAGTTTCCAGCGCTCTTCATTTTACTATCAAGCCATTTTGAAGTCAACTCCTTGAGAAATTCCACTTCACCTTTTCGTGTTCTCCAAATCGCTTCTATCTAAAGCAAAGTTTAGTTTTTGAATAAACTTTTCCATAACCTGTTCCCTTCTTTCTTTAATGACAACACTTTCCGGTGAAGTGTAAACAACAAAATCGTTGATCCTAAGCACAGAATCTTTGTTTTTTATGAGAAAAGCTGTACCAGAGTGTGCCAACATCTGGATTCGTCAAGATTACATTCGATAAACCATAAATCAGCTGGGCAACACTTGTCACTTTGATTTTCATGCAGTTTGGGATGGTTTCCTGAAAAATTGTGGTTTAAAAAAAGGCTTTTTTCACATAATCTTTTCCATTCCATAATCAAAAAGACTTTTTTAAACCCAAGAACAACTTGAGATTTTCTTTTTTCGAATTTTGTTGTGAAAAAAAATGAAAATAAATCTTACAAACGCACAATTTCACTTGGGGTCTCGTAGAGCTCGTAGTTTCGACAAATGAACCGGATTTCTAAAGATTTTTGTTTTTAAGTTAAGATTTTAAAGTCTGAGTTTACAGAAAAAATAAGAAAATTGAATTTCAAGCGTTTCCAACAAACCCTCATTGTTCAAGCTCCACAAATTGAGCTCTTGTGGAAGTGCTTTCAACAAAAAGTCAACCAAAAAGTCACATCGCTCACCGTAGATCGTTTTACTGAAAGATTTGAATTTGAAGTTTTCTTTATCAAACGCACAAATCAAACGGGGAGACTTTATTCTGTGATAGTCTGTTGACTAGCAGCATAATGCCATATTTGAGAGAGTCCACGTATTCCGGCCAGATGTAATAGTTTGTGCGAAAGATCTCCACAATTTCTTTCAACCTTTCATCACACATCTGAAAATTATTTGAAAATATGCAATAATGAATCAAAAACGCTTGTTTATTTTGGGAAACAAGAGGCAAATATTGCACTTGTAAAATCTTAAGGCTGTTTTAAGCAAGCTTTAGTTACAATTATGAATCTTGTTCTTTTTTTTGTTGTTCTTGAATTGGAAATCAAGTTCTTTTTTGTTGACTTAAAATCATAAAATTTTAGTTATTTTATAGTCGTTTTTGTTTTAAATTGGATAAACTATGGTTGAAGCTCATTGAACAGAAATAAATTGAATATAAAGTGTACTTTACCTCTTTATAGCACTTCTCATAAATCGCGAGATAAGCAATCGATTCAACGTCCATGTTTTCTAATAGAACCAAAAATAAATTTGAATCAATGAACAGGATTGAGTTGTTTTTTTGGGGGTTGCTGTTGGAAACTGGCTACCTAATTGAGAAGGAAAGAGAAGAGAAAGTGAAGGAGAAGGAAGCGAGGAAGTGAAGCCTCAACTCGGGAGTTCCGGCGAGCAGTTTTCGTGACATTAAATCGTGACGTGACGTGACATCGTGTCGTTTTAAGTTCTTCAAACTTGAATCAAAAGTCGGTTTTGTTAAAATCGAGTTTTCTGGATCTGAAAAAAATGTCTCTAGTACCATTGAAGTAATCTAAAAATAAAATTTAACAGTTTTTCGGTCTTAAAACGGTACTATCTGAAAATTTACATTGAAAACGAGGTTTTACTGCTCTTTTTCTTTTAGAGCTATTTTTTATTCATGATCAAACCACAAAAACAAACCAGGAGATAAGTCTTACGATGATTTTCTCTGTCGAGAACTAATCGACGAATGAGACAAACACAAGAAACGTGTCGCTTTGACCGATTAATTCTCACAGAGACAGAGAAGATCTCTGACATTTCTCGGCTTTACGTCTGTCAGTCAAACGAAAGAAAACTCAAAATGATGTTCAAAGCCGGTTTTTCTACGCAAAAATAACTTGTTGATTATTTCAGTGTAACTCGTTGAAGTCAAAAATATTCGAGATCTTCAACATTCGTTTTCACATGTTCAATGCTTTTGAAAAAGACTGGGAAAAGGTCCACGTTGAAGCAAAACGAAATTTTGATGGCGACAAATGGTAGCAAGCTTTTCTCATCCTTTAAAAAACATTTTCTTAGGCTTGAGTTTCTCGAGGAAAGATATAGTTTTATATTGGATTACATCGAAAACATTCTCCCTCCAATTCTCGACTTGCTCAATTCACCGCCAGAAGGTTGTGAGTACAAGAGGTTACAGAAAAAAAAGAGAAGAAATCTTGGTTTAAGTTCATTTCCACGTTTTTAGAAGTGAAGATGTGCTGTCAACTGTATCCACAAATTTACAATGAGTATGATCCGGTCAAAGTTGTACGTTTTTTAATTGAGTAATATCAAAATCGTTTACAGGAATCAATCGGTGACTACCATCGAATTCATATGCCCGACGTGGTGTCTAGAATCTATACAATCCCGCTCGTGATAATTGCCCATGAGAAAATCAAGTCAATATGGTAAAGGGAATTAAGAAGCTAATCGTAAAAAGCAAATGCAAATTTAGGCTCTCAATTGAGGACAGCTGTGCCTATACGTCGCCAGAAAAAAGAAAAAATGAAAGTCGAAAGCAAAAGGTGTTATTAGAGAGCATCTTGGTTAGATTTGAGCACAGGTTCTCCAATTGGTCGATAGATTTTCCTAAATCTTTACAAAATTGCTGATCTAACCAGCTGACAAGGGAAGGTCACAAGGCTGAGGTGACCAAATGGCATGAGCTATATTCGATACGACGCAGAATTTTACGCTCATTCCGATGCTGCTATCCGTTTTTGCAAAATGATTCGGAATCTAGAAATCTAGAAAACAAGTTTGAAATGAAATTAGAGGTCAAAAATCAGTCTTTCACCGTCTCGAAATGTGGGTTTAGATAAGTAGGTAAGAGTCTTGTTTCGGAAGCAAGCTATCAAGGTTTTTACTCGAGTTCGATCCTTCCTTTTCTTTTCATCTTATTTTAATGTTTTACCGCTCGAATTCGTAATCGTGCCTCATCCGGCCTAGTTAAGACGTTGATATCCCATCAACGCCCTAGTACTCCTAAAGTTATTGCTAAGTTTAGTCAAAGAAAATCAATTCAATATGGTAAAGGGACTTAAGAAGCTAATCGTAAAAAATAGAGCGAATTCGAGCGGTTAAAAATCAAAATAAAATGAAAATAATAGGTCGGCATCGAACCCGACCAAAGACATGATAGTTTTTTTCAGAAATAAGGCTCTTATCCACTACAACACAGGCTCACATTTCCGGACGGTGAAAGAAGCGTTATATAGGAACTGTTTCGCTAATTTGACCTCAAACTTTTTGCCAGAATCTTCACGTTTCCAAATCATTTTGCAAAAATGGATAGCAGCATCGGATACAGCGTAAAATTCTGCGTCGTATTTGGCCACCGTTATGAGTTAAATTTTAAATGTCAGCCTTTTGAAATCAAAGAGATTTTTATGTCTGATTAAAAGGTCACATTTATCAGCCTGAGACTTATCAGCATAAAATGACTGAGTCCCAAACCAAGGGACATGTCAAATACATAGCAAAATGATAGCAAAACTTTTAGATAATGACACTGTGGCACAGAAAAACTGCTCGGGAAATGGAGGCACGGCCTGACGAGGAGCCGTCGGTGAGTGAACAGTCTAAATAGCCAAAGTCTTCTATTTAGCCAATTGCCAAGAAACTACAAGAGATATTTGCAATTTACAACGAACGATACTCGCTAACAGCCGATTGGGCTTCAAATTTAAACGAATTTCTCAGCTTACTTGGCCAGGCAAAAAGAAAAACGGGGAAAAGTGTTTCCGAGTGGTGAGTTTTTGAGCTTTTTAAACTTTAATGTTGAAGACGTATTTTAGAAGTTGAGTCTGTCAAACTTAGAGTGCATGTTTTTACAACTTTGAAGCTAGGTGTTTCAAGCTACCAAGTTTTCTAGCTCTTTAAGTTCAATGAATAATCTGATCATAGCCATTGCTCGACTTGCAGCTTACTTGGAATTGTTTCTTACACTTTAAATTATTTCCAGCTCTGCTATTATGGAAGAACGATGTGATATTTTGATGGATTATGTGAAAAATGTGCTTCCCCAGGAATTGGTCAAGAGAAACTTGAAATCACAGAGTCTTTGTCTTGTCAGGCAACAAAAAAAATACTCAACTTTTAGATTTCAAGCAATTTGGTCAGAAACTACAGGCTCTCAACTCAAAGCCGCCAACACCAAACAAAGTTTATTTTGAATGTTTCTAAGAAAGAACAGCTATAGGAAAAGATCCTAAGTTCTCTGAGGATCGAAACAACGCTTACAATGGTCGTTTTGTACTTTATGCCGGCACAAATTCTTAAAAGTTGTGATGTTAACTCAGTTTGGTATGTAAAAGATTCCATTTTTTTTAGTTATTAAGTGTTTTTAAAAAGTTTCTTTTAAGGTTTTCTGATGATGGAAAGTTTGCTTACACGTCTCCAGAAAGAAATGCGAGTGACGAAGAGAAAAAGAGAGTTCGAGAATTTTAGTAGTAAATTATAATGACAAAAAAAAAGTCTTTATCACCGCATTTTTCAATTTTCAGATCATGCATCTATGGAAGCCTAGTGAAGAGAAAAAGAAAACAAGGAAATCGAAGAAAAAAGAGATTTCAACAAATATGGAAACAACAGTAGAAGAGGAAAAAAAGCAGACAGAAGATGAAAAAAAAGCCTCTCGTTCTTGAAGAATCATTCCTAACAAAAGACCAATCAATACAAACCGATTTGCCAAAACCCATAAATCTTCTACAACTTCAAAAAGAATCTAAAGAACTTGAAAAAGTTCACTCAAGGTTGAGTTGATTGAGCAATTTATGGTGACATTGACTTTTAGTTATAAAGAAGACTTAACTTTGAGAATTGCTGATCTGATTTGTCCAATCTGTGATCAAGAATGCAAGTTGTTTCTAAATTTACACAAGAAAGAAAGTTTAGATGAAATCGAGGAGAAATACCCGATGACAATGGTTCCGTGTGGGCATTCTGTGTGCGTAAAGTGTTTTCAGAAGTTGTAAGTTGAAAGGAAAAATATTAGGTTGGTGAATTGAAAACTGCGGGACTTTGAACTAAAATTGATTCAACATAAAACCATCAATTCATTCCAAATAATTTCCATTATTATTGATGACTTCTGCCCATTTTACAGGCAATTTGCGGATTCCTCTTTCGTGGTAGGATTTTGGTTTGTGTGTGAGACAAGTGTGAGACTCAAAAATGGAGGACTGGAGATGTCCCAGTTTGAGCATTTGAGCACTTTCTTCAAAAGAAATCCATTTTAGTGTCAATGGAAAAGTTGTAGAGAGTCAAAAATCAAGCTTATATCCAAATTTTCAGAACGATTCAAAAACTGGTTTTCAAGAAATGGCAAAAATGACGAAAATTCACAAAAACTTGCATTTAAAAAGCGAAACTACTAAGTGTATCTTTTTGGAAATTTGGATATAAGCTTAATTTTTGATTCTCTACAACTTTTCTATTAACATCAAAATGGGTTTCTTTTGAAGAAAGTGCTCAAACTGGGACATCTCCAGTCCTCCATTTTTGAGTCTCACACTTGTCTCACACACAAACCAAAATCCTACGCAGAAAGAGGAATCCGCAAATTGCCTGTAAAATGGGCAGAAGTCGTCAATAATAATGGAAATTATTTGGAATGTATTGAGGGTTTTATGTAGAATAAGTTTTAGTTCAAAGTCCCGCAGTTTTCAATTCACCAACCCAATAGAAATTAAATATTTTCAGAGAAAACTGTCCGAACTGCCTTTCATTGATCTCATTTGGAGTTGTTTCGATGGCTTTTTTAGGTTTGATAGATTTCGTTTGGTTAGTTGTTTAGAGTTTAGTTTAGTTTAGATCTCATTTGATTAGTTTCAACTTCTAGGAACCATAAAGACATTGAAAAGGAGGAAAGACGGTGAAAATCTTCTGGAAAGAGAGTTTCTGACTGAAAAGGAAGAGAAAGAGGTTGAAGTAAGTTTTTTTTGATTGGCCAAGACACCTAAAACGAGCTTGATAGTGGAATGGTATTGAATTTTAGGACAAAGATCAACAGCTCTCAGCCACGAAAGCAAAGACATTCTCTGCAAGTTTTAGAAAATTTTCCATGTACTTTTCTAAACAAAGATTAACAAAAATTTCTCAAAAAAGGGAAAACTTTTAGTTTGATCGAAGCAGATTGGAACTTAAAGGACTCCCACAAGGTTGGACAACAAAGAAAATCCTTGAGAAACTCTTTCACAATGGAGAAATGGTTGCTCTTTATGATGGAAGGTTGATTAATTATTGAAAAGACTTTCTATTTCAGCCCAACAGCTCAACACATCCAACAATCCCTTTTAGATACGACATTTCAACGCGGCTAGATCGAGATCGTCTAGATTGTTTGGTTCGCTTAAAAAATGTGAAAATTGGAGAAAAAGTAAGTGCCCCAAAACTTAAGAATCACAAAAATCTTTACAATTTACAATTACTTTCTGTGTAAATCTTTACAATTTCAGGCATACGAACATTGTTTAAAAGTGCTTCTGAAAGAGGGATTGAGCGATGTGAAAATCGATTTTCTTCAACTCAAACAAGACTAGAACTATTAGCTTGGCAAATATGAAAGGTTATTTTTTTGATCATTTTTGACATAACAGAAAAATTTATTTAAGCACTTTCAAAATCAAATGTATTCACCAGAAGCATTAATAACTTCTTTCCAACGTCGCTCCAAATCACGAATGCCGTCCTTGTAAAATTGAAGATTTTTAGAGGCAAAATAGTTGGCAACCCAATTTTCGATGTCCTGCTTTTGTTTGAACTGCTGTCCAGAAACTGCTTGTTTCATTGACCGAAAGAGATGGTAATCCGATGGGGCTAGGTCAGGGCTGTAGGGTGGGTGAGGAAGAAGTTTCCATCCAAACTTATCGATCTGTTCGTGGGCGACCTTTGAAATGTGCGGCCTAGCATTGTCGTGAAGAAATCTGACCTTTGATGGATCGATCCGCTTTTTCCTCAGTGCTCGATCGACTCGACCCAGTTGTTCTGCATAAAGTCTTCCATCAACAGTGTCTCCTTTATCTAATATTTCAAAATGAGCCAATCCCTTAGCATTCCACCACACACAAAGCATAACTTTTTCGGAGGCTTCGGGATAGGATGAGAGGTCTGCTTCGAACTGAGCCACTGTCCATAGAGTTGAATATTCTCATACGAAAACCAAGTCTCATCAGATGTCAAAAAATACTTCTAAAAGTCATGATGGATAACTTTACGTAGAAGAACAGAGCTCAAGGTGACTCGTGTGACTTTGTGGGCATCAGTGAGGTCGTGGGGAGCCATTTCCCGCTTCGATATGATTTCCCAAGAACGTGCAAATGGTTTTCAATGGTAACATGAGTGCATCCGAACTTTTCTGCTAATTTTCTACACTTTTGCGATGGATCCAAGTCGACCTCGTTCAGTAACAGCTGATCGTCCAAAGTAATCGGCGGCTTTCCATGTGGTGCATCTTCCAATCACTTGTTTCCCGTTTTGAAGTGATCGTACCAAACACAACATTGTTTGTAAGTAAGAGCCGCTTCTCCAAACACAGTACAAATGTTCTGATGGCATTCCGTAGCTTTCTTGTTTAACTTGAATTCAAAGAAAATGGCGGCCCTGATTTTAAATTTTTGGTTATCCACCTTTGCCGAGCTGAAACAATACAAATATTGTTCAAAACAAAAAAGTTTTTGCAAAAAAACATGAGCACATTTTGACATATTATTGAGAAAAATCCTAGACAGCGAATGTTCTTCGTAACGACAGGGCAATATTTTTGTAAAAATTAACCTTTCATATTTTCCAAGCTAATAGTTTCTCTTGTACTTTTTCTCTTTTTATCGTTTGTTCTTTTTGCAATTCAAATTTTGGGTTGGCCGATAAGTAATCAGTAATCTCAAAACCGATAAGTAATTTCAAACAGAAATATTTATTCAATAAGGTCATCTAAATCAATCAAAATAGTTTCAAAATAGTTTTGCGATAACCTGTGTTCATTTTACTAGTGGATGCCAAATTTCTCTCTCGTAAAAAATCAGTCAAAGTAGTTCTGTATTCATTTTTTTGTATCTTTTTCATCTTTAAAGTATGGCAGATTGTGTACTGTCTGATTTCGTAGTTGTGGCTGCGATACAGATAAATTGTTCTATAAAGCAAAGTTTATTGAATTAGTTGGGCTGGTTTTGTAGGGTACTGTTGTTCTTACCTTAAATACTGTAATAGTACCCACCCCCTCGTACAGTCGCGTAGTCGAAAAGTTTTTTAGTATTTCATTTTTTTCAAAGCGCCCGTACTTTCAAGAAATGCGTCTTTGGTATCAAAAAATAGCTGAAATTCAGGGCTATTTTTTGATACCTAAACGCACATTGCAGCATAAACCAGTGTCGAGAAAAACTCGTTCAAAGCTAGACTACGCAACACTCCCGCACCGTCATTAGGGGGGTTGGGTACTATTACAGTATTTACGGTAGGTTGGTTCCAGTAGTTCAGGCTGCAGAAGGAACCTGTTTTGGTTTTGAAGTTGCATCAATTTTGCTTCCTGCAGCAGTTGGTGTGAAAATTGGAGTTGAAACTGTTGCATTTTTGCAGAAGTTGTTGGAATAGTGAAGCTTGAATCGGCTTTTACTTTGCTTTTGCCATCACTTGGAATTCGTGACACTGGTTTGGGTATTGCTGAAGTATCAGATCGGCTCTGGTTTAGCTTTAATATCGGTTTTGAATTTGGAGCTGGATTACTGTTGCTTGAATCAGTTTTTGCTTTTCTTCAGCTTTCATCTAGTGCTAGTTTGGGTTTTGTTTTAACTGATTCATTAGATTTAGCCCATTTTTGTTGCACTGTTGGCCTTAGAGTTGAAGTTAGAATGGTGGTGCTTAAGGCTGTAGAACAGAAAAGCAAGAAACAAGCTAAACAAAAAAAATGGTAGGTGTTTCAAATAATTAGTGAAAATGTTATGATAAAATGTTTATTGTCCAAGTAAGCGGCAAAACGGTGTTGCAAGAATCAATGGAGTTTTTGAACCAATTTCTGAAAGCTTTTTTGTCCTTATCTCAGTTATGGCTTTGCTTAATTTGTTACGAGGAAAAATCTCCAAAATGAGAAGAAACGAAACGAGATAAGAAGATAAGAATAAGAGTGATTCTCCACAAATTCGCCCCTGAAAAATTCATTGATTTATCAAATCCAATTTGTTCTAGAACAAACTTATTTCATTTGTTGATTTCAGTTGATTTCCATTTGTTCAAGATTTGTAGAAACTAGAAACTCGGTTATCAAAAAAAATCGGATTTTACTTTGCTTTTGCTATCACTTGGAATTCGTGACACTGGTTTGGGTATTGCTGGAGTATCAGATCGGATCTGGTTTAGCTTTAATATCGGTTTTGAATTTGGAGCTCGAAACAACGAAACAACAGTATACTTGCAATGTATTTTCAAGAAGTCTTTACGGTGTCTCAATTTAAAAATAAAGCTTTTAACTAAAGTAACTAATTGTAAATAATTAAACTATAAATTTCTTTCAAAAACTTATCTGATTTTATCTGTTCAAGATTCACAGAATCTTACAACTCCGTTTTGGTTATCAAAAAAAACAATCCAAGAATGTGTGGATCATTGGAAAGATTCTTTTTTAATGAGAAAAGTGATGTGATCGGGAAAGGGATCAACAAGGAAAAGGGGGAAAGAGCTTTAAACGGAAAATTTTCATTGGGAATCCAAATTGATTAACGAAAAGGGGAAGAAAATCAAGGAAAGAGAGGGGAAAATGGGAAGAAAATGACTGCTCTGATCACTGAAAAACGACAAAAGAAATCTTTTCTTGTCACTTTTCGATCTCATTACCTCAAACAATTTTGGTTTCGCCAAAATTGGAAAATTTTTGCAAATAACGAACAGATATTCTATTTTTGGGTTGCTTTTGGGGAATTGTTGGTTGAAAACTGTTAAAGAATAGTTTATAACTTGTTCCTTTATTGGTTCTTTATTGGTTCTTTATTGGTCCTTTATTGGTCATTTCAATAACAAAGCTAGAGGTCAAATATAAATCAAAAGCAGATTGTTTGCAATGAAAAAGTTTTTTTCTTTTATTTCTTGTTACTTTGCCAGCTTTCACTGATCGATTCTATCATAATCCAGCTTTTATAATGCACTTTAACAATAAGTAAATCCAGTGAAAATGTTTGTTAGCTGAAGTTCTTGAATTTCAATTCTTCAACTTGAATTGATATTCAATTTCAATAATCTTTCAATTTAATTTATTGATATTAAACTGAAATTTGATTCAAAAACCGATTAAAAAAGCATTATTGTCGCATGAAATTAAACTCTCAATTCTTTCAATACCCATTTTTTCATTCAATTTTTAAACGAATACATTGTACTCTAATTTCTCGATCTTATCGAATAAATAAAAGTTGATGATTGATGATTTGGAGGGATTTTTGTCTCGAGAAATTTGAGCGATCATCTCAAAGAGCTTTCTTTTTGGGGAAAACGGGTGAGGAACTAAAAAAATGTCGATTCATGATTTCAGCAGATGGATTGATTTCCTGAAAATGATTGTATTTAACAAAAAAAGTTTTATCATCTATTTCCTAATTTTCAAAACTGATTACTGATCAAATTCTTCAGAAAACATGATAGCTTTGAATAGAATCTTGATCCTCAGGAATTATCTTTAAAGTTTGATAAATAAGCAGAAAATCTTGATCTTAAAGCATTGATTCTCTGAATGCAATAAGAACTATTTGAAACTCAATCATCAAAAACTTTTTGCATTGAATAAGGTTTTATTCTTTGCTCATTTTAAAGTTGCTATGACCAAAAAGCTCTAAGTTAATGACAATTTTTGATCTTTTGATTCCTTGATCTTTTGACAACCAACCTTGAAGCTAGTCAGCCTTGAAGCCAGCCTTCCTTTAAGCCAACCTTCCTTTAAGCTAACCTTCCTTTAAGCCAGCCTTCCTTTAAGCCAACCTTGAAAGACGTTAGAGAATGGAATGCGTTTGAGAAACCACAGAGAATGCAAGCAAAGGTTTAAACGTACTTGTAATTTCCTTAGTCCATATCAATCAAGCTGATGAAAAATGAGAATATCAGGCCGTTTGTTGATCGAATTTCTTTTGTGGTGTACAGTTTTGGTAATGGAAAACTTTTCTTGAAAAAGCTGGTACTTATGACGGCCCCATATCGGCTAAATTCTACATTTTTTAGCAGTTTTTCCCCGTCCAGCTCTATTCCTTTCTACAAGTTCGCTGACAATTTTGATCTTTTTGATTCCTTGTTGATCCCATTTCTGCTGTCAAAGAGTCGATTTAAAATCCATCTTGTCTCCCAAGTCTTTACCTAATTGATCTGAGAATTTCCTAATTTTTCAAATCAAATCCTTTTTGTTCCACTTTTCCAATCATTTATCTTTTCGCCAAACTGTCTCAACATTGAAGCAGTAAATAACTGGAACCTTCGGTGTCTGGGTTGCTCTGGTTACCTTGTCCGATTCATTTACTTAACTATTTTAAGTTTTTAGTTATTCATGTTTTTCACATTTGAATTGTACGAATGTGAGAGTTATTTGCGCGTCTGGCGAATACAATTTTCGATAACACGAGCCTAGTGCATGTGTTCTTATTGTATACAGGTAACTTTCAAAATCATAGTAATAACTTAGAATGGATCTAAAGCAGTAAACGTTATTTACAGAATCTAAATTTCAAAACCCTTTGTTATTTCAGCTCTTTATCAGCCCTTACAATCCTCGCCACAGCAATGATGCTGTTTTCAATAATTTTGATGAGAAAGTTCATCCTGAATCAGCGAATTCTATTGCTTGCTTTTACTATTCAGCTGTACATTGATGGCATCTTGGTTTATTATTACTTTTATCCGAATTACCGAATTCAGGAGCTTTCCCTGAGTTGTATCTATCAATTGTACACTGGATTTGTGATTGAAGAAGATGAGAGATCGCGATTGGCAGATATTTAAAGCTGAGAGTTGTTTGGGTGAGTCAAAAATATGGCTTAAAACTTGAATTTCCACTCTCCAAAGCAACAAAAGTAAAAGTAAAGATCAAAAGTACCATTTTTCTGTTCAAAACTGAACTATTCAAGGTTTAAATGCTGTTCCCGGTACCTCAAATACGTCTATGTGATCGGATAGTTGGGACTAGTCTTGGCGCCCGATTTACCTTGTCATTGAGCGAATCGCCGGCTGTGTCCGCTTCCGAAACCCAAGCAGGAAATCTATCCGCTTTTGGTGTTAGTATTGTTGTTGGGTTTATGTGAGTCGCAAAACATTTCGGAATGAGGTCTTCATTTGGGATTCTTCTATCAATCGGATGGCTCATTTTGGTTTAACCTCATCCGAACAAGTTTTCCCATACGCAGCCGTGGAGTTGTATTCTGGACAGGTTAAGAGCTGATTTTATAATGGTTTAGAAAACATTTGAGTTTAAGCTAGCTATTGATGCGGTCGGAGTTTCTTTTTAGCTCAAATCCGTTGGCTGTATTTTTTTCATTATTTCTCTGGGTGTTCAACTATATGAGTCGAATGGTGAGTGAAGGATGACTGAAGTTGAGAAAATCGTTGGATTCCTAGAGTAGGCTCATGATTTAGTGTACATTTGGCTTTCTATAGTAGTATGGGAATTTAGAGGAGTTACTGTAGCTAAAGGATTACTGTCCTTTCAAGGATTACTGTCCTTTCAAAGGATTGTCTTGCTCAAGAGGGTTACTGTACCTTCAAAGAAATTACTTCTACTTTCAAAGGATTACTGTAGCTAAAGGATTACTGTGCTTCCAAGGTTACTGTACTTTCAAGGATCGCTTTAGATTCCAAAGGGTTGCGGTATGAGGATTACTGCTTACTTTCGGGAAATATGCTTCTAGCGCTAGAGTTCTAATTACAAAAACAGTTCATCCAAATTTAGATCAAGCACCCCATCTCCATCTCTAAACGATGCAAGAAAGACACAAAAATCATGCTTCCCATCTCTATCCTCAGTTTTTCGCTTGTTCTCTCATCTCTTCTCATCTTGAAAAATCACCTCCCAATCTACGATGAAGACACATTTATCGACAAAAGGTTTTGGATGAGGTTCAGGGATATGCTACTTGGAGCAGAGTGCAGAATTGATTTTTGAAGAAAGTGACTTCCAACAAACTGTTTTAGGTCCACTCTATTACCAATAGCAACGTTCTTTGATCTGTCTGTCTCTGTACACATTTTCCAACACAAATTCCCGAGGCTTTTCGAAGGGTTACCGGGTTGAGTTTGTGTTTGAGTAAGATTATGAGTGATTGAAATTAGAAACGCATACTTTTGGCATACCAATTCGATTCTTTGAAAGAAACGATTCGGGAAAGCGAGACCCAGCCAGCACCAAAATCCATCGACTCTCTCATTTTTCCTTCGACAGTCTCTCGAATTCATCGAAATTCCACATTAACACCAGTACAGTATTCAAATTAATGTTTCATGCTGAGAATGGAAATAAATGTACACTGCACGGCGATGCACAAAGTTACTAAGATTTTGATTGATTACTTGGTATCGGAACTTTGAAGATGGTATATAAAAGCGTTTTACGCACTGCGCAAGCTGCTGAGGCTGCTGGGCTGCTGAGGCTGCTGAGGCTGCTGAGGCTGCCGAGCATAATCAAAAAGATTCCAGAAGTTCTGAAAGCTTCAAAAACAATTCTTGGCTTTCTGAAAGCAGCTACTAGACAGAATATTCTGTTTAGAAAATATTCCATCCCCAGGAAGATTGTCGAAAATGCAAAATAAACAGAATTTTCAAATGATTTCAAATATTCTGGAGTTTTCAAAGAAGATCAAGCAGAATTTCCTTTCTTTCACAATATTTTGACTACCAAAAAGCTTTTCAGTTTTGTTTTTAAAATCTTTTATTAGGCTATCCTGAAATTTCTTTCCTTTTCCTACTTTCGTTTGAAAAGAACAATTACCAATTAATCTATTGTTTGCTCTAAATAAAGTGTTTATTGTTCAATTTCCATCTTTTTAGTAAAATTCGGTTCACTTTCAACCAAATTTCATTGTTTTTGGTAAAAATCTATCGGCTGAATGGATTT